>WYDF02086404.1:0-11005 GCA_009867245.2 Adranes taylori | reverse complement strand
TTAATGCATGTCTCAAATCATCACATATATGGCGACATGTAAAGAAATTGACTTTGAAAACCAATATGCGTGTTCAAATACAAAATGATGCATGCGCCGAACTTTTCGCAAAACAATTGCTGGATATTGCGAATGGGAAGATAGCAATCGACTCAATGAAGCTAATGATCAAGAGTCGTAATTGGAATTAGATTGGTTATACCTTAAATATTTGTTGGTGGGTGATATAAGCAATATGGCATGAGACTGAGGAGGGCCAAAAACTATATTAAAACAAACAGTCGCCGATAAAGTGTGCAGCGCTAAAAACGCGAACAAAAATAAAGACACTTGCGTAGAGTTGTGTTCGATGGTAAAGAACTGCCATATGCTCCTACGTGGAGTATGATTAAGATTAAGCAATGCTATAAAGTAAAAGATTATGTCAGGTTATAATTATATGTATTAATATTTTGATTTAAATACTGTTAATATGTTTATACTTTTTCTTATATTTCTTACATTTATATTCTATATTTTAAAATCAAGAAATTTGCTCATAAAATCCACTTTCAAAAGGGGTCATTGTAATTACATAGCCCGAGAGCGTAGACTAAATATTCTTTATACAGTTAACATCAGGTTTTAATTTTCCAATTGAGGAACAAACTTCACTCTATTATATTAATGAAAAGTTCGCATCAACATAGAAAATACATAAAGTTACGGAAATATCAATAAAAATTAAATTCTTAAGATTATTTCTTCAGCTTTAAATGCGTACATTTTCGGAACAACAATTTACAATTAAGATTTTTACCGCCTATTTTTATATCTCAATTATGCAAAAGTGAATGACTACGATGAAAAAATATTTGTAAAAACTTTATTTAAAAAGTTGAATATTAGGTAAAGCATCGAATAACATTCTAAAGTGGAGAAGTTTAAATAACAAGGCCCACGGGAAACAACGAATGAGGAGAAATATCCGTTTTGTTTGCAAATGGAAGATCTATGCTCTAAACAAAAGTTTAGGTAACTTTTGAAATTAAGATTTAGAAGTAAATACAGTTGGTTGTAACTGTATATTATTGAATCCATTTATAATGACAAATCTGAAAACTAATTTAAGATTTACAATAATCAGCCAGAACTACTTCCTAGGTGAAATTGTGAAAAGCCAGTGCAAGTATAATTGCTCTGGTGTTTCAAGCAGTAGTTCTAAAGCGCATCTAGTTTAGAAACACGAAATAATTAAAAAAATGTGCTAAATATCGGTTCAGGCCAATAACGCCTCTTTAATCTTTTTGCTGCTATAGGGAAAAACTCTACAAGGAATAACGTTTCTCGGCGCATTGTTGGTAATTGATATTTGTTATAATAGTATTGAGTTAAATTCTAATATTTGATCTGAACCAAAACGGTGTGTGTTTCTAATTTGATAGGAAAGTACAATAGATGAGTGTTAAATAGGAAGGTTTATTTCCCGAATAGCTAATAAATTATGAAAAGCCTTGTATTCGTTTCTTGTCAATTTAGTGTCAAAGCGAACGTACTGCTGTAAAAGTGGAAACGAGATATTTCAGCTAAGTCAGCCGAAATATCTCAATAACAGAACCATTTGTAGCCTAGTTTACTATTTTTATAAATCCCCATAAAATACAACAGGCCTATATAACCTCGAAAGTTGACTGCACCAGTAAGCTTATAATCTGTATGTCTACTGAAATTACTATTCTTTTATGTAGTATATTTTTCGGGTTTTCTTTGTTACGTCGTGTAACTCCTTTTACGGCTGGAGTTACACTGGGACAGCAAGTTCGAGGTCCATCGAGGGGAATATAGTTTCCACGTTGTAACATTATGTTTACCAGACATTGTATTTGTATCATTATCATCATTTGCAGCAGCAGTTTCTTCGCCGCTGGACTTCTGCTTAGTATTTGTTGATTCATTTCTTTTTCCAAATGATTTGATTCATCACTGGTTTCGCCATTAGCTACTGAGTCATATGAATCTGACAACATAGCTAATTTCATCATTTCTTCGACATCCTTGGTATTATCAAAATGAATTATTTTATTCTTATTCGTCTAAAATTGTAAGAATATACTAAGATTAGTGTAAAACGGAAAGCTGCTAAAAGTTTTTTACCTTATAACATGCGATCTTAGTATGTTATTCTCGGAAGCAAGTACCCGGGTCGCGTCTCTTACGCGTCAGATGACCAAAATTAGTTGAAAATATACTTTACACTAACAAGGCTCCCTGAAATCTGACAATTGAATTTTTGGTTTTTTTGGTTCCTATTTTCCAATTTTTAGCCTATTCGGATATAAGTGGGCGCCTGTTATTTTTCGGAGAATATAGAAGTCTCAGAATATTAATTGTTCATCTTTTTGTTGGTTTTTGTTCTACTATTGGCATTGCTTTTGTATACCATTGTATCTACTTATTTTAACCAAGTTCTATTACCTTGCCGATGTCTTGTATCCTATTGCTTGGGTGGCCGTTAAGTTCTTTTCCTTGCGATCTGGCACAGAACATGTACTTTTCGTTCTTTCCTTGTGTCTGCATTTCGCGTGTACCAAAGTGCATTTATAATTTTTTTCAGCAATTTTTTGTGTGCACTGTTAACTCTTTCTTTCACTTAATCTGGTTCTTACCCCCAGATTTCGTTTCCGTACATTAGTGTTGGTATTAACGCTCCGCTAACTATCCTGAATCATTTTCCTACTGATAATCTTAAGCCATGTTTTAAGATGCAGAACATTTTTTGTACAATTCTTTCTGATATTTTGTCCCTGCGTCTAACATGGGTATATGCTTTCTCCTTGATTCAAACGTGTAGCCTATGTAGTTGCCTGTCTACAAATTTTCAGCATTTTCGTCCTGAGTAGACGATTAAGTTGTTCGCTGTAATATATAAAGGTAGCACTGGTGTAATATATAAAGATAAAGCACTATCCGCCCTCCCCCCTAGGCAAAACATATTCACTTAAATGAACAGGTGGCATCTGGTAGGCGCTGTGCGGGTTCGAGAAGATTAAGTTATAGAAATACATCAAAGAAATTCAACTCAATCACAAATTCCGTCAGTGATGCACTCAATATGATTTACAACTAACGATCACCTACATTATGTTAGAGCAGACACGGTTTTTATATCCAATACAGCTCTATGTAAGCGCAGCTGTGATTGGCTGTACTACGCAAAAGCGTGTGTCTGATTGATTAATACAGATAACGCTGTTTAATCTAAAAATATGCTAACATAATCTAAACTAACCCTAACCATTATAAACGAACCAACCTTACCTAACTTAACCTTAACATAAATAAACTAACCCCTATCCAGACGTAATTAAACTAACTTTAACTAACAGATAAATAAATTCACCCTACACATATTTAAGTAGAAGGAATTGGGCAGTTCCGCAACCTCACTTCCTCGCGTCGACTGTGCATGCGCAAAATCAAAGATGGCAACTGTGACGTCATTGACGGTGATTTGGACAGCTTTCATTCGAAGAAAAGGCGGTAAATTTGAATTTTAGCGCGAAATTCAAAAAAAACTTTGGGTTCCTGTTAATTCCTGTTATTACGTTGATTCCTGTTAATTTTTCATAGTACATAAGCACACCACAATGATAGTAGAACCAATAAGAGCTGCGCTTTTGCGTTGCACACGCAACTATATCCTGCGCGGTTTGTGCGTACGTATCGCAGAAAACGATTAGACATGTTTAGACTTGTAAAGCGTCAAGTCAATGAAATACCGATACGGTCATCCTGCAGTTGTTTATTTTGCGTTGAGTTTGGTGCTCGTCTTCACGTTAGTAGTGATACAAATATTACTTATACCGTTTTATAAAATGAATAAAAAAAGTAAAATTGTCAATGAGCATCGTACGTTCAATGACAAGTGGAAAACGAAATATTCTTTTGCTAACGTAAATAATTTCTCACTTGCCGGCTAGTGTATCAGTGATGAAAGTGTACAATGTTAATAGACATTTCACAACTAAATATAACGAATATGGCGCTAATTTAATTGCGGAAGAAAAGAAAATAAAAGATGATGGATTGTTTAGAAATTTAACTACTCAAAAAAAACGTGCTCATCCGGCAAAATAATGAAGAAGAAGCTAGTTACAGAGGCAAGTTTTGTTATTGCACAAATAATTGCAAAAAGCAACAAACCGTTTTCTGATGGAGACTATATTAAAGAATGTACTGTTGAACCCTGTGGTATTATATTCCCTGATATTAAACACAAATTTCAGAAGATAATCTTATCTCGGCGAACCGTACTAAGAAGAATTGAAGCTATCGATATAATTAAAATGAGTTATTAATTTTCATACGTGGATGTACCTCTAAATTTGAAATCTATGAAGAACTTCTTTCAATGGAAACTCTTTCAGACCAAACAAAGAAGTTGATAAATTTGAAAAAGTTAAAAATTGTTTAACAAAATACAATTTAATATTTTTAGGTCTGGAGTCACTATTGACACTAATTTCCAGTGACTCGAGTTTCGAGAATAGGCTCATTTTCGAACTGAATGTAACTGCTTCGTGATGTATGTTTGACAGTTGTGGTTATGTTCTTGCACATGCCTATTTTATTAAACCTGATATTTGCGAAATAGTGTAAGTTTTTTGTAAGTACATTCGTTAATAATTTTACCTTGACTAGGTGGAAATGTTTTGTTTACTATATGTGTTACGTGCTCCATAATAAATTAATATTATTTACCGTTGGTTTTAGAAATGCTCGACTGGAAATGAGTGACTGGAAAATACTCCCGACGTGAAAAATAACGGTAACTAATAATAGTTTATTATGGAGCACGTAAGAAAGATAGTAAAAAAACATTTCCACGTAGTCAAGGTAAAACGATTAACGAAATTATTATTACAAAAAACATACACTACACAAAACAATCGCAAACATCAAGCTTAATAAAACATGCATATGCAAGAACATAACATGCGCAGCAGAATGACAACGCCAAACCAAAACTGTCAAACATACATCACAAACCAGTTACATTCAGTTCGAAAATGAGTCTTTGCTCGAAAATCGAGTCACTGGAAAATTTTGTCAGTAGTGTCTCCCGACCTGTAAATTAACGGTAAAAAATATTAATGTATTATGGAGCAGGTAATAAAAATACTAAACAAAACAATATATTATTTAAAATGGAACAAAATGGTAAGTAAGCGTAACGACTGAGTGAGCATCAAGTTTAACTGGTAAAGATGTTAGAGCAATTCTGGATAAAATTTGCGAAAACTGTCCTGATTACAATGAATTGTAATGGATTAATTACAATTCATTGTATTATACATCAACAAATATTGTGCAAATGTGTGTTAAAATTTTAACACGTCACATCATGCATTATAAAACTCGTTAAATTAATGTAATCGAGAGGTTTGCACCACAGACAATTTATTTGTTTCCTTCAAGATATTGAGTCTGAGTACACTGATATTCCTTATCATAGTCAAATTCGATGGCTTAGCTTGGGAAAAGTGCTTCGGAGAGTTTGTGATATGAAAGATAATATTGTTTTATTTTTGGAAATGAAGAATATTAATGGACTTTCCCGAATTAACTAATAATGACGGGATTTGTGATTTTTGGTTTACTCTGGACATCATGACACACTGAGATAAATACTTTTAACAACATTTTGCAGGGAAAGAGTATACGATTAAAAGTCTGAATGGGTTTCAATTAAAACTCAAATTATTCCTTAGACACATCTCGAATAACATTGTGGACCATTAACCAACTTTGAAATTGGTGAATATACCAGCATATAAATTTGCAGAATATGGTAAAATAATTAACGCTCTGAATGAGGCTTTTTCGCGAAGATTTAGCGGCGTCCAGAAAATTGGGACAAATTTAGCAATAGTACGCAATCTATTTTCAATAGATATTGATAGTATACCTAAAGAGCTACAACTTGACTGATTCATGAGAAGTGCACCGTCGTGAAGAAATCTGGACATCTTACAATACTTAATTCTGACAAATTCGGCCAACTTAAAGATTTTGCTTGTAAAATGTTTGTGATTTTTTTATCAACCTATATATGTAAACAAACATGTTCAATCATGAATTTCAATAATAACTCCTTACGATCAAACATCGCCGATGACCGTTTACAAGCAGTTTTAAGAATCTCCAACTAGAATATTAACACCTCAATTTAAAAAAATGTTGTAAAATGTAAAACATTTTCATTCTTCCCATTAAATTGTTTGATAATAATAAATAGAATTAATCTAAAAATGGTATTTTACCTGCAGGTAAGTAAACAAAAATTAGTTAAAAGCATAGTCACAAATCAACTTAACATTTATTGGAATACACAACAGATATTGGAATGTCAAGTTTAGAAATGTCTTTACGCAGCAGAAAATATATCTATGATTTTCCATGATAATATTTCTGCTCTTGCCGAAGTTTTCGCCAACGCTCTAAAAATTGAGATGCAGACATAGATTGGGTTGGATTTTCTCTTATTTATATTGATTTCTGCATCACCCTTATTCTACGAAAACGTTTAGCAAATCCCGAAACGACCTTTCAGAATATATTTTTCTTTTTGGAGAAATCGTTTCTAAACATTGTTTGTGGGTTTCATTCTAGCAAGCAATATAGGAATGTGGTTGATTTTGAAGTGTAAACACGAGCATACAACTTGTTATAAACGTTTATGCTTTTATAGTCTATATAGAAACGAATAGCGTTCTATTTGCATTGTCCTTTATACGGATGTACCTTATTCAAAAACTATAAATAAAAAACACTATATTATTATTTATGTTCACAGTACATTTTGCTGTTAATGCAAAGCAATATGCATAAAAAATGTAGACTAATGGTATAACTTTGTTTCCATCTGAATAGTTACCATTTATTATAATATTTGCGAAATAAGCTCTTATATTTGTCAAGGATATTAACCAATATAAGCCTATATTTAATATAAGTTTAACAAATACAGTGATACCTCGATATAACAGAGCTCAATAGAACCGACTTCGGATATAACGGACAGCATGTAAGCCATCGTAAACTGCACACTCGGGGGATCACCCGAGTTGCTTTGCTCCATAGCTGAATAATATGTATTTGAAGGTTTATGGTTTATTCCTACATGCACAACAGTTTATTTTCTTTGCTCAATGTGGACAAATGCATTTTAGGGATTCAATCTGTTTGAATTGTAAATTAAATAAATTGTCGTAACGCTATTTTCACAATAGGGACAAACGGAAACGGAATTTAACATTAAATCAAAAATTGAAGTGATAAAACAGTTGGTGTCTGGAGTATCTGTATCTCGTATATGTGAACAGTATGGCATACTAAAGCAAACTGTTTCGGGAATTAAAAAACACAGAGACAAATTAAACAAATTTATGTTAATGTGTGATGTAAGAGCCAAAAAAAAATCGCAGAAAACGAATGAAATTGGCACGTGAAACTTCACTTGCAGAAACTTTATTGAAGTGGAACATACAACAGCGTTCTTGCGGGGTGTCGGTTAGGGCAGCTGAACTAAAATCTGCTGCAATTAAATTATCAGATCATATGAATATAAATTCATTTAAAGCTAGAGATGAATCGCTCTGGCATTCTCGCAGAAGGCATAGAATACTTAATAAACGAATTTTCGACGATACTTCAAGTGCACCTAAAAAAGTGATTGAACCTTTTCGCCAAAAATTAGTTGTACTAATAAATAGCGAAATGTTATTACAGTCTCAGATATATAATGCTGATGAAACAGCTTTATTTTGGCGTAATGAAATACGCAACCATTTCACAATGAAAAACCTTTTGGAAGAAAAATCAGCAAAGAGGAAATCTCGGCACTTCTTTGTGCCAATGCCGATGGGTCACATAAACTAAGCCCTGTCATTGTTGACAAGTCTCAAAAACCAAGAGTTTTATAAAAAATAATGAATAGTCTGCTTGTGTCACATTGCTATTCAAAAAAAGCACCGTTCGCTTCTAATATTTTCAAGGACTGGTTTTTCAAAGAATTTGTACATGTAGTCAGAAAATTTCAAGAGCAAGAACTTGCAATACCATCAGAAGACGTAAAGTATTAGTTACTATTAGACAAAGTACCCACACATCCCTCGGAAAACATTCTATGAACTGAATGAACTGAAGATGGCAAGTTTATTTGTATGTTTTTGTCAAAAGACACCAAATCTATTATTCAACCAATGTATCAGGGCATCCTTTTGGCCACAAAAAGAATATATAAGCAAAAGTTTTTAAATGAAATATTGGTGGTATTGGAGGCTGAGCAAGATGAAGAAGACAGAAGAGGCCAACGTACCTTAGAAAATTTGAGAAGTTATAACTTAAAATCTACGATTTGTAATGTTGCAGCTTCTTGGAAAGAGGTAACTGTTCAAACTTTAGAAAGTACCTGGAAGAATTTGTTTGATGACCCAGGTCAGTAAAATATATAGAGGGAGTAGAAGTTTCTGATTACTATAGTATTATACAAAATAATGTTGGACAAGAAGTAGCTGAGGAAGATGTGTTTGAATGGTTGGAAACAGATGAAGGTAACCCTAGGTATCACATTATGGGCGAAAGCAAATTACAGATGAAGTGTTGATCAAAGAAAGTGAAAATGAAAGCGAAGATAACAAAAAGGAGCAATCAATAAACCCAAAAATCAAATTATCAATGGTCAGATCGCATCTTGACGATGTAATATCATTTATCGATGATTCAGCAAATGGAGAAATGGAGTTATATTGCACACATTTTAGAAATGTTAGAAAGTTAATAATCAAGAAACAACAAACCTCAAAATCGAAAGAAAAATTGATTCATTTTTCAAACCGAAACCAGGAAGTACAAAAACAAACATTGACGACTCTACTCAACGGGCGTATAGTGACATATCATCTGAAGACGAATAAAATTCATAAAGTGTAATTGGAATGTAAACTTTCGCTTATAATATATTTCTATTTCATAGTTGATGTATAGCTTACTCAGAAAATGTATTGTTATATAACGGACATTCGGCTATATCAGACACCCCCTCGCCCGCATGGTCTATGGGAACCCAGATTTCTTTCTATTTTAAAATTTCTTTTATTGTAATTAAAGTTGTTACGAAAAACTAAAGAATCCTTTCTTTTCCATAATAGCAAACTATTTGTTTAAGATTTTTATAATTTATTAAATTTTAATGTTGAAGTGATAATACGTTTCCTGTAAATTATATGACATTTAAACTAATACGTGCAATTACGGGTATATAGTCCTGGTTTGATAAATACGAATTAATTAGTAAAGAGTAAATTAATGAGTAAATTATATACATCATATTCCAATATAATAATTATTTAAAATAAATTCCACTGAAATTTACTTAGCTAACAATTATATACTATTAAATGAAACCTAGTTCAATATGATATTTGTTTCTATGCGTATGTTTCATATTGAAAACAAATTTTAATGATCAATTTGCCAAAGTTTTCTTTTTCCCAGTTTTGATTCTAATGTTCCTATTCGGAGATTTATGACTGAAGGTTCACAAAACAAACGCGTAAAGAAACTAAGTTGCGCACTACAAGCACTACTACAACGTGTCAAAAAGAAATTTTAATTACTTTCCAACTTCATTACTCCTATATAGTTTGGTTCTATAATTCTAAAGGTAAATTCAGGCTAGTGTACATGATTTCCGTTGCAACAAATGCATACTAATGTAAATCTATTTTGTTCATTTTACATAGAAACTTGTGCAAACCTGATGCAAAACTAACAAACAAATTTATTTAATACTTAATTGAAATATGGTCTAATTATCTTCTTTTCCATGTGGAATTTAGAATTTCTAACCAAACATCAAATTATTTAAACATTTCTCTATAAAAGCATTCTCAAAGTAAAAGGACAAAGTTTGATATTGTTTACTTAGCAATTACAAAAGCAAAATCAAGCAGCGTTCTGGATGAAAACACTGTAATAATAAATATATAATGTAACAAAGCATGTTACTGAGCAGCAAGTATCCCTAAATTGCATAATCCATCATAATAAATAAACAAAAATTATTCTTCAATCCGTATCTAAAAAGATTAATTGTATAAACGAATATTATTATTGCTGTCACTGGTAAATAAAACGTAATTTGTCATACTATAATATGTATGACAAATTATACATGCTAGATGCGTGTGCGTGCGTGCGGGGAAGTATTGATAAGTTGGCTGGCGCCATTCACTAGTACGCTATAATATACCATGTTATTGATGCTCGTTGCTGCTACTACTACTGACTGTTGTATTCTGTAACCCGTGGGAATGCCTCTAAGGGTGGAATTATGTGTTACGTCGTCACGTAGGGTAGGAATAATATCGAGGTTTACATATAGTTGTCCGAACAGACCGTGTCACGTAATAAATGTCGTGTGGTTGCTCCACATAGACCCGTACAGCAGAGTAAAAGTTGAGAGAAGACTCCCGTCTAAAACAGCGAGATTTTTGGCATAACAATTTAGTTCCTAACCGTGCTAACTCGCAGAAATACCAGCAGCAGCCAGCAGAGCAGCCATTCAAGCCGATACAATGGGCAAAGCGAGTGCCAGCGACAGTCGGCAAAATAATAATACTTTAGGTGGGCGAGTTTCTATACCATATACTGCTTTAGTGAATAGCATGTATGTTTCAATAGCTGAGTTTCTTTTCGTACCCCATCACCAACCTATTTTCAATTCACTAGAGCATATAATAGTAACTTGCGTTCACGAGGTTAGTTTTAATCACTTAGTAAACATAGCACTTGCATTCATAGGGTGTTATAGTGACCTATAGTGAACTCCTAAGATTCCTACCTTTTCCGTTATTCATATCGTGTGTTTACATTTCCCCCGGCTTTCCCGTTGTAATATTGACTGTTTGTGCTTGCTTTACGCATTACGCATGTTGTTTTGATTATTTATTATCGAACATTT
>WYDF02086393.1:0-11005 GCA_009867245.2 Adranes taylori | reverse complement strand
ATTATAACTAGGTACTCTCTACAATAGGTATATTATTTCTTACCTTCATAATATATGTAATATTCTTAATATTTCTTAATTCGCACAATAATCTACACCTGTCCTATTATTTATAACATGCTCTCAACAGACATGTTACAATTTAAAGAGAGCTTTAATAAAAGATAACGATAATCTAGCCATTAATATTAATAGTTCCTCTAATTCCGATCATGGTTTTGACCCTGATGTTAATTTGAACATCCGACAACATTAATGACAAGGTTATTTTTCCTGCATCAAAATTTTTCAGACGATTACCACTCAAACTAAATCCTAATAGTAGGTAACCCTAATTAGATTAATACAACCTATAGTATTAAACCTATAGAAGGCGACAGTTTTATTTTACCAAATATCAAATTTACCATTTTGATTACTTATTTGATAGAATGTATTACAATATTGGTGAATGCTTAGGGGTTGATTCTCGGACACTTTTTTGTTCATCGTGCGTATAACTTTGTACATTGTCCTGTCATTAATAATGGAAACAAATATTTTGAGGTTATTTTATTATAAATATTATTACTTTAAGATATATTTTCCAGTACTGTAATCAAGTTATGTTAGATTCTATGTCTACGTCATCCAAAATATGTAGAATAATTATAATAAACATTTACAGTAATCAATCAAAATATTTTTTATACAAAAATAAAGGCGAAACGAATTCAATCTATTTCAAACGAACTATATCTATTATCTAGTTAGTGATGGTACAAGAAACTATTCGAAATCTGTTGACCCATTTCAATTTAAATAACAGCATCAGGTGACCACAGAATGATTTCCCTTGGCTATTTGGAAAACATTTACAAATTGGCTTTTCGTGAAAACAAGGGTATAAGCATTTAAACAAGCTTCATTTCAAATGTATTTGCGATTTCTTTATCCAAGTAAAACAAAAAACGCATAAAAGAAGTAAAAAATATTATAACGTGGAGATTTGTCCACGTTCCTGTTAAGTTAGAGATTAGATACAAGAAATTCAGGATGCATAGATCTTGTGATCAATAAACATGTTGTATGCTAGTGGAAAGCCTGACAAGTAGTAATTAACATTTCAAGAATCATTCAAGCTTCTAGTTATGAAAGAAAATGTACATTTTAAAAGCATCTTAATTGGTTCAGACTTTCAGTATAGAAATAGATTAAGTTCCGACGGAACTAGAGTGTTTTCAAGGTGTTTAGCGTTCAAATTATCGAAAGAAATGAATATTTAGGAGGTGTCGCTTAAAGAAAATCAGGGGCGGTGTAATAACAATAAGCAAATGCGCAGTCAGTCAGTGTATAAGTAACCAAATAAATTTAATTGGTAATTGATTGATAATAAATAAATGGACGCTATGTGGGGTTTATTGGTATAAGTACCAGAAGCACATCTGATTTGATTGACCTCAATTACGATCAAAGGTAATTAACCTGACAACAGTATAGACACTTAAGTTGAATACATTGACTAAATGTATTTTAGCAGAAGAGGGGAATAGCACAGATTCTAGAATGTGTTAATTATGAACAAATTAATTAATCAGTATGATAAAAACGATGCCTTGTCCTAGTAGAGGGATAGTAATTTTGGGCGTCCGCCGAACGTCGTAATGTCCAACTAAGTAGCGAAATAATTATTCGGAATAAAATAATATTAGATTAATAATTAAATAAAAAAATAAAGTCATGTCTAATTAAATTGTGATCATCAATTTATTCAAAATTTTATTATGCATTCGTCTAATGTAGCGCGCAACTTAGCATTAATATTTTTGGGAATAATTCTGAAAAATTAACTTGAGTATAATTTTAATGAATAAAGTAAAGTCAAGTGTAATTAGTAACAAGTTTGTTGATTGTGATAAAACCAAAATAAATACAAATAAATAATTAAGCTAATGGTGCGTTACTCTAAAATAATAAATAAATAGTTTGTGTACAGCGGCAAAATTTGTAAGTACCTAGTTTAACATTTCTTTGATCTAACTGAACAAATAATAAAGTCACTTTTATTCAAGTGTTGATTTATTTTATTAATAGCAAAGCGTTGATTATTTTATTTTACGTATGGGAATGAATGAGGATGTCATTAGATTGTAGGTGCACATTTTCAACGACCAATACAATTTGATTAATTTTAATAACTCTTGCATTTCTGCTGGCTGAATTATTAAGGCTTATGACTATCGTTAAGGATTGACGTTACCAGTAATTTCTCAGCCACGAAAGGCACAATTAAATCTAAACGACACATCCACCTTAGCGCTCGTCCGGCGTAGTGTTTTATTTTAAATTAAGTGGGCTAACTGGGGGATTTAGATTAGTTCTTTCCGCATTAATTATTCAATTAATAACTTTGCTAGAAGTAGCTAAACTAAAGTGATATCTTATAAAATAACCAAGGAGTTCGGGTGTCTATAATTGTAAGCAGGAGATTGCTACGCTAACCCATATAAAAAGTCCCCTTGTAACGTCGGAGAGAATAAGCCCCCGCCCTAAAAATGTGACAATATAAATAAATTTTTAATTCATAATTTTGATATTATCGAATTATTAAAATCGTTTCAGCAATACAAAACCATGGTGTATTCCATTGTCATTGACACAATTATTTCGTAAGTTGTTCAGAAAAAAAGGGTGTTAGTCTTGTGTATGGTAGTATAGGTGTGTGCTTTTCATATTAAGGGTGCAATCTCGCGCACAAAGAAGTCTTTCCAAGAACCCATTTACAATACGCGACAGCTATTCCGTACGCTATTAGAAAATTGACTAAGCTATTATTATTTATCTAACGTTTTATTATACATGAAACATGTGATATATTGTAACGAAGCAATTTATACTCGTTCTTTGTTAGGCTGATGTTAGAAAAATTGAAGATTTAATACTCACAAATGATGTAATTACTCCTAGATAATTAGAGGTGATAAAATGTTTTGCAGTGTAAATATGCTAGAAACAGGTGGACAGTCACTAGACAAACTTACCATTAATCCGTTTTATGATCAAAATGCAGAAATAATTATTGATTCACAGGGTTGCATTTTTTTAGTTGTAGCAAGTTTTGTTGATGGATTCCTATGTATGTTTGTCCACTGAATCCAAAAATGACTTTAGTTTCGTTCCATTACGTCAGAATTTTTTGCAAATTACAACTTGTCAAAATGTGTTATATATTGAAAAAAAATCTAGTTTTAAGATATTCATGAATAGCATTCAAATACCTCTTTTTAAATTAATATCGATAACGTCACATGTGGCTCCCACAATGATAAGCCGCCATAACGGTTTTATTAATCTTTGCTGATGATGATTTTCCTGATTTTCTATCATACTACTGCATCATTCATCAATAGACATTATGTGCTAAAGTCATAAATATGACTGATGTTATGACCACAACTTTTAAAATTGCAAACTCAATTCGAGCAAAGGAGACTTTTTAAATTACAAGTAGAAGAAAGTGATCCCGATGGATATACTGAATTAGTTATGCACACGGATGTCAGGTGGTTAAGCAGGGGCAAAGTTCTTCAACGATTCAGAGTCTTGATTAATGAAATTAAGGTACATATTTTTAATTTCTAGAGGTGAAGAATACGAGCAATTGGAGCTTGGTAAGTAGATTTTGCTTTTTAACACAAACCTCACATCTAAACTAAACGAAATCTTGAATTTTTTGAATTTCAAGGCAAGGATAAATCAATATTTCAAAATTTCATAAATTCCTTTAAACAGAAGCTCACCCACTTAATAGGTAAAATTGAGACAAACAACTTGACGTATTTTCCAAATTTGATGGCACAACTTAGCAGTTCTTCCTCCACAAGTTACGATCCAAATAGATACATAATTGAAATAAAAAACATCAATACAGAGTTTCGAGGATTTCAAAAAACTTGACTAAGTGATTTTATTTATGACCTATCCATTTGCTAGAGACATTCAGGTAGAAAAGCTCTCATTGCTATTTGAAATGGATATTGAAAAACTGGAAACGGGGATAATTGAACTACAAAACGATGTTCTAATTAAATCAAAAGCACTTGAGGAAAATATTTGGAAATATGTCACGGCACAAAAGTATCTTTCCTTGCGAAAATGTGTTGAAAAATTGCATGCATGTTTTGTATCAATTTATTTATGTGAAACAGCATTTTCGCATTTGAAGATAATCGAATTGAAATATCGCAATAACTTCACGGATGAACACTTGGATTCCTGTTTAAGAAATTGCCTGAGTACATATTCCCTAAAAATTTTAATTAAGATTTTAATAAAAAAAAAATTTTTAATATACAAAATTAAAAACTATTATTAAATAATTAGAAATTTAAATTTTTTTTATTAAATATAAAAATCGAGTAATTTTGTTCAAATCCATTATAAAATATTTTTAAAATTTGAATAAGTATTTATCAAAAATCTAAAAAAAAATCTATCCCCACAATTTATATTTAACGACTTTTTCATTTTAAAAAAATGTTTTAATTTTTAAAAATCTAAAATTTTTATAACATTTTTTTTTCTAAATATACAAAATTTAACGATTTTGCCCAAAACAATTATAAAATATTTAGAAATTTTAAATTTAATTTTTTTCTAAAATAAACAAATAATTTTGCCCAAATCAATTATAAAATATTTTGAAAATTTGAAAAATCATTTACCAAAAATCTAAAAAATATCCCCACAATTTGTATTTAACGACTTTTTCAATTTCAAAAAATTTTAAAAATTATTAAATTTAAAAAAAATTTAATTTTTAATAATTTTTAAAATAATAAATATTTTTAAAAACAAAAAAAAATTAATAGCCACCCCAACGAAAAAAATTTTTATTGTAATAAAAAAATAAATTCAAATTTAATATAACAAAAAAATAATTTAAATTTAAAAAATTTTTGCAAAAGAAATTAACCCAATTTTTAACAATTAAAAAAAAAACGAAAAATCTAATAAATATGCCAAAAAATATATTTTTTTAAATGTTTTTAAAATAAAATAATCTAATTTTAATCTAAAAAAAAGTAATAATAAATTATTTAAAAAAATTGTAACATTTAAATAATATAACTGTATCTACTCACAAAATCACAAAATCTTCTCTAAAAAAATAATAAACTAGTTAAAAAATGTATGTTAATAATTTTTTTACTAGTTTATTATTTTTTTAGAGAAGATTTTGTTATTTTGTGAGTAGATACAGTTATATTTTTTAAATGTTACAATTTTTTTAAATAATTTATTACTTTTTTTTTAGATTAAAATTAGATTATTTTATTTTAAAAACATTTAAAAAATATATTTTTTGGCTTATTTATTAGATTTTTCGTTTTTTTTTTTAATTGTTAAAAATTGGGTTAATTTCTTTTGCAAAAAATTTTTAAATTTAAATTATTTTTGTGTTATATTAAATTTTAATTTATTTTTTTATTACAATAAACATTTTTTTCCATCTAAAGAATATTTCCATCTAAAGAATATTTTTTTAGATATAAAACAATTATTTAATAAATTATATTATAATAAATTATTTTAAAACCATTTAAAAAGCAGAGGGATGTTCAAAATAAATTAAAAATTTTAATTAAGATACTTGCACTTTTTTTTGTATCAAAAAAATTATTTTTGTAGCAATAAGATAAACTTAAAATGATTTTGTTTGTGTTTTATCATTATCACTAATAATATTTGATTTCGGTAGATCGCAATTACTTTTACAGTTCAAAAGTAGATCTTTTGAAATAAATAGTGGGCAACACTGATCTAATCCCTCTTTAGAAGGTAAGTAAATGAAAGCTTTGCATACTACATATAAAAGCACTAAAATTTTGAAAATAGGGTTTATATTAAAAGCGAGGCTCCTTTATACTCGTTCTAGGTTATTTGTTGCAGCTTTTATGAACATTGATTTTACAATTGTTTGCTGGGATAGGGATCGTAAATATGTGAAGCTCAACTCAATCTCATATATTATCGCTAAATAGAAAATGTTGCTGACAATGTAATATATTAGTTTCCATGAAATACGCATTTCTCTAATAAATATGCGAAATTAATCATCCACTGCATTTGTTAATTTCCATGTTCGATTAGATTTAAATCTGTTTTGTTTTGTAGAGTAATGCTTTATCCGAAATATGCGTAAATTGTCTCGCCGCCCATCTTTCAAAAAAGTCAGAAGTGTTTGGATATATTAACATACGGAAGATGAATAATAGCTAACGATTCCCATATCCTAAATATTTTAAATTTAATCCCAGAATATATAAGGCATTCATATTATGCTATTTCAGTATATGGTTCTTATGGATGTTTCACAACCAGAATCTATTTAGATTAATAAAGTTAATTACACAAAATAATGATTTCTATAGGTGGTCCGAGTGCGCATGAAATCTCCAATGACAATGGCGTACGGTTAGTTGACTTTGAAACGTCCAAAATCATAACAATAAGCAGTACATATTTCCAAGGCAAGAGGATACACAAAACCACGTGGAATTCACCAGATGGTGTAAATAAGATCCAAATCTACAATGTGTTGATAGACAGAAGGCATAAGAGTGATGTATTGGATGTGTGTCATCTAGAGGTGCGGATGTGCGGAAGTATGTTCAGAGGATTTCTAAACAAACAACAAGAAGTTCAACAGGGGTTAGAATGAGACTAATGGTGGCACAAATGAAGATAGCAGAGACCAATACCTATATAGCAACTGAAGGATGCGATCGGAGGTGGAGTCGACGTTGAAGAGCAATGGAGAAACGCGTTGGAAGATACAGCTATAAGAACGCTTGGGTACAGTGAAACGGCGGACGATAGCACTGGTTTGACCAAAAGTGTGAAGATGTACAAGAGAAAAGGAAAAAAGCTTGGAGAAAATATCTACAGCGGGACACTCGGCACAAGAAGCAAAAATATATGATCGTAAGAAGAAACGCCAAAAAGATCTGTAGGCAGAAGAAAAGGGAAGTAGATAAAGCTACGTTCCAGAACATTGAAAAGCCATAATCAACAAAAGGTGCGAGAAATGTTACAGATCTTGAAAGGAATAAAAAATGGGTTTGAGCCAAAGAAGTCCTTTTGCAGAACAAAAAATGATTCTCTTCTCGGAGAACGAGAAACAAGTGTTGTGAAAATGGGGGGAACATTTCTCGGAGTTATTAAACGAAAGGTTCAATGGAGAACAATACAATGTAACAGAAGATGCGGTGGAAGTGGAGGAGCAAGGATGCTTTTACGAACCTAAATATCCACAAAGTCGCTGGAGAAGATGGAATTCTTGCAGAACTGTTCAAGTGTGGTGGAAGAAGTATCGTGAAACAAATGCACAAATTAGGAGATAAGATGCACAAGAAAGGGGATAAGATGAACTGTGCTAATTATAGAGGAATATCACTGTTGAATACTGGTTACAAGATCCTTATAAAGGCTATAGCCAGTAGACTAAAGCTTCAAATAGAAGAAGGCTAGGCGAATACCAGTGCGGATTCAGAAGCAACCGATCAACCACTGATTAAACGTTCTCTCTGAGAATGGTACTTGAAAAATGTTACGAATACAAATACCACCTTACACCAATTGATCATAGACTTTCGGGCTACGTAGACAGAATCATGAGCGGTCAACTTTATAAAGTGATGAAAGAAGAGTTTGCAATACCTGCGAAACTTGTTAAGCTCATAAGAATAGCGTTGAGCAAAGTGAGATGAGGAGAGGATTCAAGCAAGGAGACTCATTATGTGACCTACTCCTCAACCCAGCACTGGAGGCAGATGTAAGAAAGTGTACAATTAACGCTTGAGGCTACATATTTAACAGGACATTCCAAAATCTCTCTGGTAGCTTAAATGGTAGCTACTAGACAAGAGTCACTATAGGTAAATCTAAAAACCTCGAAGTCCGAAGCAGCCACCATGGGACTAGAAATTAACCAGACAAAAACCAAATATATGATTAACTGCAGGCACAAGACCCAATGGAGGAATGTCCGGTAGTTTGATGGATTCAATAGAGTTAAATAAGTTAAATATGTTGGGGGAATCTTAACGAAAGACAATGATCTGACAACTGAAATTGAAGATCGAATAGCAGCCAGAAACAGATGCTACTACAGTTTTTTCAATGTGCTTAAGCCATCATTAATATCGAAGCAGCTAAAAGTGAAAGTGTATCCTACAAACAATAAACCACCAGTAACATGCGGCTCAGAAACATGGACACTAGCAGAGGCCTATCAGTTTGGGAACGCAAAATCTTACGGAAAATTTTTGGAACACAATAGAGATGGATGGAAAATTCGAACCAATGCGGAACTGGGAAACCTGGAAAGGAGGCCGTCAAGCATCAATGATATTAAAGCAGACCGATTGGGATGGCTCGGACACGCTGAGAGGATGAATGACACCAGGATACCGAAAAAGGTGTTGAATACCAAACCAGATGGGAGTCGTCTCATAGGTCGTCCACGCAAGAGATGGATGGATAATGTGTTCGAAGATCTGCGCAAATTGAACATTCGAAAATGGAGGAGAAAAGCTGCATTGAAAGACGAATGGAAAGATGTTGTTGCTGCCAACAAGATTCTTCAAGGACTGTAGCACCAGGATAAGTAAGTAAATAATGATGTGTAGTATGTTCAATGTAATCCCCTCTCACACAATATATTCAATTGTACATGACAAAATTTTCTGGGACACAAAAAAGTTCACAATTACACAAATATATATAAGGACCGTAGTTTTATAAATCAAACATTTTAAAGAATTAGAAATTAATGGTGAATTCTTTGGCTCTATTACCGAAGAATTCACCATTTGTTTAGACGCTAAACTATTTATATTTGAATACTAGATGACCAGGCAAACGTTTTTTTGCCCCGCATCTGGCCCACACATGTTCCAGCAGTGCGGACGCCCTGCTGTCCGCCATACCGTGGCCTGCGGTCGCGGATTTGCGGATAACCTAATTGCCGCGGCCTGATAGTATGCCACTGGGCGCGGCGAAGCCACGGAAATTAGGCCATGTAGTTGGACGCGGCCAATCCGCGTCAATTGGTTCATGTCGCTAGCCGCGGCGAAGTTGCGGCAATAAGACAAGTGGCTGTAAGCGATCAAGTCGCGGCAAGTAAACCATGTCGCAGCCCGCGCGAAGCCGCGGCAATTAGATATGTCGCTCGCTGCGGCAATTAGACAATGTCGCTAGCCACGGTAAAGCAGCGGCAATTAGATATGTCGCTTAAATCGGTCAAGTCGTGGCAGGTAGACCATGTCGCTGGCAGCGGCAAATCCACGGCACTTAGACCAGGTCGGTGGACGCCGCGAACCCTCGGAAATTAGGTATGACGCTGCCCGCGACAAAGCCGCATCAATTCGGGTACGTCGCTGGCCGCGACATTTACACCGTGTCGCTGAGCACCGCGGGTTCGCGAGAATTATGCATGCCGATTAGGCTATGTCACTGCCCGCGGCAAAGCCGCGGAATTTGGACCATGTCGCTGACCGCTACTAGGCCGCGGCAATTAGACATGTCGATGACCGTCGCGAAGCCGCGGCAATTAGGAATGTCGCTGCGCAAGGCAAAACCGCGGTATTTATACCATGTCGCTGGTCGCGGAAAAGGTGCAGCAATTAGGCATGTCGTTGCTCGCGGCAATTGGACCGTGTCGCTGACCGCCACGAAGACGCGGTAATTAGGCATGTCGCTGTTCGCGTCAAAGCCGCGCCAATTAGGCCAGACCGCTGGTCGCGGCAAAGCCGAAGCTATTAGGCCATGACCAGCGGAGCTGTCGGGGCCGTAGGCAAATATGAGGACCGGAACGGTAAAAACAACGTTTTCCGGGTCCGCTAGTACATTGTAAAATAAAAATATAATATATGTAAATGTTTTTTCCTAATTCATGCTTGAACAAAGTATATTGAGATAAGTTTATTAAATTTAAAAAAATATTATTCCTCACATATAACAACTTATGTAATTAGAAGATGATATATTGTCATAACAGTCGATTGTCATAACAACGAGGTACATTGCAAATTTAGAACATTACAGTGAAAATTCCCGGAATAAAGCTAACGTACGCATAATTATGCGTAGAGTCCAATTCTACTATTACCATATCAGTTTTTGTACGAACTTAATTAAGTCCGTCCGAGTTATATAATCGAAGAGTTGTTGGGTTTCGAAAACCTTTCGGGTAGTTTATTATTGATTTTTTTTTTTTTTGTAGACAAGCATCGCTCATTTCAATATTATCATTTGCAAAATGTAATCTAGCAATTTATTTCTATTTTGGTTTAATCAAATTTTAATGTACGAATAGAATATTGAAACTCATTGGATTTTAGTGGAACAAAATTGATAGAAATTTATTACCTAACAACATATCTACAATAACCGCTCGAAAACTACGTAAGCTAAGATAGAGATGGCGCACGTTAAAATAAGCTTTCTGAGTTTGAAATTTTTTGAGTAGAAATTTATTTGTTCCGTAGAAAGTGCATAGAGTTTAATTCTTTCAGGAGCATAAAATCCAAATAATGAAAATTTTAGTGAGGCATACACATTTTACACATGCATACTGTAACGATAAAAATGGCTACACCATTCAAACGCTAAAGCTTCAATTTCTAAAGTTCTAATAAATTAAATTTTAAACCAAAACTAGGCTTGAATAAATGAATCCATTAAATTAATGAGATTCTCCTGTAAAAGATTCACAATAGTGAAACTCCACGTTTACTAGATAAACAGACGTTCCTGTTAGTCACACACGAGCATCTTAGGATTTACATATAGGTACTATTAACGTACAAAACGTACATGTGTCAATAGTACCTACATGAAATATATTCTTTCATTCCCATTAACTGATATCCAGCTATGCAACTTCGCTTGATTGCGTTAATATCACATGCCAGCAAGATAATGCTATACATTATTCAAGCAAGGCTACATAACTTTCTTG
>WYDF02086382.1:0-11005 GCA_009867245.2 Adranes taylori | reverse complement strand
CAAAATATCAAAATAACAAAATAACCAAACCAAACCATATTGGCAACAAAGGGAGAACGACAAAACAACCAGCGCAACGCAGCAACTTTTTAATCGCAGCAACTTACTTGCTGCGATTAAATATGCGCTACTGTGTTTAATCTTTTCAGTAAAAAATTAATAGAACAGGAAGCAGTTCACATATTGGACACATATGGGGGCAAATCTTAAAAACTGGGTGTTTTTGATTGTTGGATTATTCCATGGTTAAATGTAAAGTAATCAGTTTTGCCAATTTGTTTATAAAAGTTTTGGATTCTAATCAAATAAAAATCAAACACATTAACACAATTTAAACAAGAAACATTTAATATGATGTACAGCGTTGGACTGGGATCAAATTTGCTACCGGGGAATCTAACATGGGTAGTTCAATTTTCAGCGAACATGCCACCGGGGAATTCCCGGTAGTCCAGCAAGCCAGTCCAGCCTTGAATGCGTATGGTACAAGTTCTTTTTGGAAAGAAGAAGAGCGGTTTAACGATCTATTTCAAACAAAATCAGCAATAATAATATATATATATATATATAGGACATCCAAGATTTAGAAATATTGCAAACTGTTGAACATATTATTTTAATTGACTTCCCTGAATACAAAAAGGCGAAATTTATGTGGAGGTTCAGTAGATAAAAGGCCATAAATATCGTTTTAGAGCCAAACTAACAATATATGGGTTAACTTCCGAAAATGAGTTGTCATCCGAGAAACAAGAAAGTCATGAAATATAATTTGTTTCTGTGATACAATCAGCTCCTGAAATTCAATTGGTCACTGAAAGATAAACAGTTTCTGAAATTTAAGTCCCTCTAGACCTTCAATCAGTTGCGGAAAAAGCAAGGAAGAATCCCCACAAAATTAGTGTGAAACAACAGAAAGACACTGTTCAATTTGTTAAAAACAATTACTATCAAAGAAACCTTTGCAGAAGAAAAATTAGTAAATAGTAAAAAAGTAATCTTATCGATGAGCTTGCGTCAGAATGAATAACTTTACTTTCAAAAAATAGTGATCAAAATTGTTTTTATTCAGCCGGATATGACACGTTCGCATTATATTAAAAAATATCTTTTTTCCTTTTTGTACGTCCTGAAATTTAAATTTTCCAATGA
The DNA here is from genome assembly GCA_009867245.2 of Adranes taylori. Taxonomy (NCBI): domain Eukaryota; kingdom Metazoa; phylum Arthropoda; class Insecta; order Coleoptera; family Staphylinidae; genus Adranes; species Adranes taylori. The sequence continues at coordinate 9,853 of WYDF02086382.1, read as the reverse complement.
TTTTGCTATATTGCAATTAATAATATTAAATTATTTTATATTCTTAAAGATATTACAATATAAATAATAAATATATTTTTTAGATTTAATTAATTGATTTTGTCATAATCCTAAAATAATATTGTATTACTAATTATTATATTGATGAAAAAATCGTTCAGAATTGGAGTAGCAATTGACAATGAAATTTACTGGTGTTCCAAATGCTCCACTATTCTTTTTAAAACTTTACTAATCATCTTATAGTTAACATGTTTCGAGACAATGATCGTCCCTTCGTCAGAACTAAAGAAAGTACGCCGTAGTAAAGATAATTATATAAAAATGACTTAAAATTTACCTGAAGATACGTTTCAATCTCTGTATTGGTATAAGTACATTTGAGTCTTTTTTCAAAATATTTATAATATTGCTTATAATAAATTCATATTTGGAAACATTTTTAATTGTTTATATTTAAGAAAAACATATTAATTTATATAATTGTTAAATTTAAAAAACGTTAAACATGGCATTTTTAGAAATAGTATTGTCAATCAGTTTAGACTTTTAGAAATTAATTAACAAATAGATTCTGTTACTGTTGTTTGGCAATCTGGCATAGGATATATAATGCAAAACTACATTAACACCAATATAAGAAGAATTTTAATTACTTATTTCAAATTAAGATTTGATCAGTCCAGATGTTGATGTTGAAAGATGTTGAAAGATTTGATCAGTCCTTCAAGTAAAAATATTAGCGTATTACAATATATTAATCTTCAATATATAAATTAGAAGATATTTAAATTATTAACAAATTTAATAAATTGTTTGATTTAAATAACAAATATTATAATTTGATATCTCAATTTGAAATTTACCATAACATATCTTTTGAATTTTAAGGAAACATTTTTTTAAATTTATAAATAATATAATTTAAAGTATTGCTAAGATCGTAATTCGTTTAAATGTTAATCAAATTCTTGTAATTATATTTTCTCTCTAGGAATATATAAATTTGTTCTAAATGTTTAGAGACATGGCATTTAGAACATGTTTGAATTATTTGTCTATCAGCATTTAAATCGAAGTTACGATTATTTAATAAAGAATGCTTAAAATTACAATATCTTTTCAACCAACAGAATATAAAAATAACATATCACTCTAAGAACAAGATTATAAATATTATGAACAATCAGGATAAGCCCAATTCATTAATGAATAGTGGAGTGCATAAATTATCTTGCAACAGTTGTGATAAAATATATCTTACATTAACAAACAGAACTTTCAAGATAAGAACTTTAGAACATTTTAGAGCCATTAAAAACAGTAGTGATGAAAGTCAATTTGCTGCACACATTTCTTAGAAAATAATCATGACTTCGATTTAAATTCTAATAGACAAATAATTCAAACATGTAATAAATGTCATGTCTCTAAATATTTAGAACAAATTTATATATTCCTAGAGAAAAAATATAATTACAAGAATTTCATTAAACTTTAAACAAATTAGAATCTTACCAATACTTTAAATTATTTAATTAATAAAATTTAAAAAAATGTTTCCTTAAAATTCAAAACATATCATGTTAGGGCAAATTTAAAAATGAGATATGAAATTATAATGTTTGTTATTTAAATCAAACAATTTGTTTAATATTTAATTTATTAATAATTTAAAATATTCTAATTTACATATTGAAGGTTAATACATTGTAATTTGCTAATATTTTTACTTGAAGATTCTTTCATCATCTGGAATGATCAAATCATAATTTGAAATTAAAATTCTTCTTATATTGGTGTTTATGTAGATTCACATCATATGTCCTTTGATAGATTGCCAAACAACAATAAATTGTTTGTTTATTAATTTTTAAATGTCTAAATTGTTTGACAATACTATTTCTAAAATTGTCATGATTAACGTTTTTAAAATTCCAAAATTATATATTCAATATGTTTTTCTTAAATATAAACAATTAAAAATGTTTCCAAATATGAATTTATTATAAGTAATATTATAAATATTTTGAAACAAGACTAAAATGTACTTATTTCAGAAATTATATCAACACAGAGATTGAACTTTCAACTTAAATAACTTTAAACATTGCACGAGAAAAAAGACATTTCTTGATTATTGACACAAATTCATTCCTAGGCTGTTGTAAATAAAATATTGCAGCAAATTAATTTTATTATTTTTCACCGAATATTTTACTTAGAAATAGTATAAGGACTAGTTCCAAATATTTCTCATTAAATTAACCAATTATAAAACTCTAATACCGAAACACATAAATACTAAAAGCAATGAAGATATAAACTTCTGGAATTCTTTTTGTCTTTGTAATTAAATTTTTTTATTGAGAATTGAAGTAAAATTTTAAACATAATAAAATTTCTTTAGTTTATTTTATTTTAAAAATCTTTTAAAAATTAGTATAGTAACTTTTACGATTTACAAGAAATAATGCCAAAACATAAAATCAAAATTTGGAATCAAATAACTTATTTCTTATTATTTTATTTGAAATAAAATGTGACTGCAAATTATTTCTCGCACTACTTCATAATCACTAATAATTTTGTGATTATTTAATCAATTATGAAAAACAAGTATCAATCTATGACTTAAATCAAATTATTTATTAAAATCTACTAATTTGCTCTTTAAACTAAATACATTAATATGAAGATCAGATTTTAAATATATTAAGTAAAAGTTAAGAAAGTTTACTTACATGTTTCACGAGGAAGCAAGTACGAAACTTCTGTTGTTGAAATTTGCTTTTCCTGTAAACTTTTCTTTCTTGCTCGTGGCAACGATAACAATGAGTTCAGCGTCGGCCTCTAAACCTCGTTAAGCAGTTAATAGCGTCGCGTCTAAAATCAACTTTTTTCGGACTTTCTACGAACGAAATTTAAAATATTCTACTAGTTCGCTTAAACTAGTTTTAGGCTTTAAGCAAAAAATAAAAGCGTATAATAACTTTATTTTTTATTTCCAGTAAACTCGCTCTCTTTACAATTGATTTCTGATCAACAAGTCGTTCGAAGTTCAGCGAGAACAAGTGATAACAGATTTCGATGATTCGCTAGCGCCTTTTATATGCGAAAACCTTTTTGCATGTAACCGTCGCGACGCATTCATGAACGTGCGTCTTATGCGTATATACGTATAATAAACGCGTGAAATATATTAGCTTCTCGTATCTGCAGTTCTCAAAAACTCGTTTGCTGAAATAGTTTCATTATGATGATAAAACATATATAATTAGAACTCAATTTGTCAACTGAAAATGAAAATTGAGTGGTAAACTGATCTTATTGTAAATGAATATATATATATATATATATATATATATATAGTAGCTATATCGACATTTGAACAAACTTTTAACTGCCAATGAATCTAGTGTAATATAAAGGATCTAATTATAAAGTAAAATTTACACATTCTGTTGAAGATTATTTGAGGTTTTAACGCTTTGAAATACTCTAGAGATGAATCAAGATACTCTGGAGATAGTTCATAAAACCTAGATCTTTATAGTTTTTGCACCATTCTGGTACGAAAGTGGTGTTTAAAAACTACCTCGTAACCTCTTAGCACATAGAATAATATTTAGATATTTTTTGAAAAGTATTTATTTTTAAACTTGACAGTTGAACCCTCCATTGTTACAATCTCGGACTTGAAAACATTTTCCAGAGACATCTCGCAGAAATTTTACTAATAAATATTTTATCCCAAATTCTAAATTATATTCTAATAAATTCAAGTTGCAATGAAAGTTCTCTTACATACGAGAGAAACTTATTAATTCTAAGAAGCCAGACACATGTGTTCAACAGAATGTAACTACATTCCATTCTAGTAAAGACAAGATAATGGTTGACAAGATAATTCTGGAGTTCTAGTTGGATGGAGGGGGTGGGGGCAGTTTAGGCCGACATTCATGGCTATTCTATAAAGGTACATTTTGGAAGCTTGCTTAGATTAATCAAAAATAGGTTAGCATCGGATTTAGTTGTACGCGATTCTAATCGTTCTATTTAAAAAGTTCCAATTTAAATTATATACATTGAGTCAGTAGAAACATGATATAGCAGTGGCACATATGCATGTAACTTTTTTTACTTAATTATTAAAATTAATTAAAGTTACTTAAAACAATTTAATTCTTAACTTAATTAAAATTGACCAATTAAATTTAATCCAATATAATTTAATATACGGAATGAAAACTGCGATGTTTAACTCCAATGGAATGAAAAGCATGATGCGCGCTAAAGTTACGATCTCACGCTCTAAAAATCGCGAAGCAGCTAGCAAGCACAAATGCGTACATACCAACAGTGAGAAGCATTCGCGAAAAAAACCTCATTTCGTTAAGTAATACAAACTGATACAAGTAAGCGAGCTTGCACACACTCATACATCTCAAAATGCGGCCTGATACAGCATTGTACGAGAAGTTACTAACAATTCCATACACAAATACATGTATAATTACTTGCCTTCGTGGAAGTATGCATTGACAGGGGTAGCGTTTGTCGCGAGGTAGCTTGCACTTTATTCTGATTGGAGAACAACTTCTGGTATCATAGAATTTCGACCGCGATACAATGCAATATTGTTCTTTAAGGTTCCCAAAGTGGAAACTAAATAATTTCATATAAAAGGACCCATTCAAGACAACGTTAGACGCATTTTGGGTCTTGTTCTGATCGTTTACGGGTGAGGACCTCGCACGATTCGATCAGCAATGATGCACCATTAAGTGACCAAACTTATTCTCGAACAGCGATCAATCAAATTGCAGTCCTGAATCTGATTTGTTCGAAGTAAGCGCCACCGACTAATCGCTTATTTTAATTAAAATGAAATTTAACTCCAATCAATAGTAAAGTTTTATATCAGGTCAGCTATACACAAATTACATTCATTATTTTCTGCTGAACTTTGCTTCTCTCGTCATTCACTTCTTATTACATTCATTCATATCAACATTTCGTAACCCTCCCTTGACAAACTACTTCGTCAATTAGAAACGAGGAAGTCCACATCAATGGAAGAGGAAGACCAACGACCCAATTACTAACCTAAGTAAGATAACACACGATTTTTGTTTTTTTTATCATTTATTTATTCAACAGAGTCCCCTTTTAAGGCAATTCTTTTCAAGACGACTTTCCAACTTCTTCAACCCTTCCTAAAAGTAATTTTGCTTGAGCTCTTCAAAATAGTGAGCTTACACACACTCCTACAGGGAAGTTTCGGTCATCATCGTTTGAGACAAAATGGCGTCCTCCGAGCCTTTTTTTAGGTTTGAGAACATCAAGAATTGACAAGGAGCTAGATCTGGTGAATACGGTGGGTAGTTGATTAATCCGTAGCCTAATTGGTTCTATTTTGCCTGCACGACGGCCGCTCTGTAAGCGGGTGCGTTGTAATGATGGAAGAGAACGTTCTTACGAACCAAATTCGATGTCTAAACGGTCCAATAATGCTGCGTAGTAATCGCCAGTTATGGTTTTATCCTTCGCCACGTAATTAATACGAATAATGCCTTTGGTATCCCAAAAAACAATCACCATCACTTTACCGGCCGATCGGGTTGTTCGCTGCCTTCTTCGGTGGGCCTTCGCCGTTTTCCTCCACTGTTTTGACTGCTCCTTCGTCTCAAGCGTGTAGTAATGGACCCACGGATCACTTCGGATCAAAAAATCCTTTGATCCTTTGAATCATGTTTTATCTTCGTCAAAAGCTTTTCCGAATCCGTCACACGTTTGCGTTCTTGGTCGATAGTGAGTAAACGAGGCACCCATTACGCGGAGTGCCATATCCATAGTTTATGTATGATAACCTGTACACGCTCAGTTGATATCTTTTCAGCCTCTGCTAACCCATGGATTTTGATTCGATGATTTGCCATAATCATATCATGGATTTTGTTGACGATTTCTGGTGTAGTGACGATATTTGAGGGCCATGGGTGGTCATAATCAAAAACACGTACGACCACGAACAAATTCACCTTTCCAAAATTTAGCGAAGCAGACTTCGACATTAGACTTCTTCTATTTTTTACAAAATACAAAAGTTTCTTTGTTGCGACGGCTGTAAAACCCAAACTAATTGAATGTAGTCATGTATAACGGAACCAACCTACCATCAAATGTACACTGTGTTAACGATGCTAATGTACTTCAAATATAGTATTGTACAATATGCAAAATAGAACCAGTCCAATTATTATGTAATTTTTCTAAACCCCTCCACCCCGGAAAACATGTTCTTCAAACTAATTTTCCTAGAAACACCCCCGAAAATGATTTCTGCGTGCGCCCCAGATAGCTAACAATAATTTTAGATGCGGTTCTAAAAATAGTATTTGCCCAAAGCCAATAATGTATTTTTTCTTTAGGTCTAAAATAATATATTGTTTGCTATATTATTAATCATGTATAAGTGCATATATAACAATATAAATCATGTATAAGTTTATCAGGAGTAAATTTCATTAATAATCTTAATTATAAAAGAACGTTCGATACTCGAGGTTATTCCAATATCTGCGTACAATGATAAAATCTGCTTTGAAGCCCTAAATTTAATGAATTTATACTGCTATCTTTCATCTATCATTATTAATCGATATTTCATACTTTAGTAATTACATTCGCATATACCAACCCAAACGTACTACATTTTCATATAGAAAAACAAACAGGAATAAAAAGTATTAAGCTAGGCAATATCCGAATCCAGTATTAATTATTCCAGTGTCTCTCAAAGTATGGTCTTCGGATCACAAGTGGTTGCCCAGAACTAATATTATGGTCCGTGAAGAAGACATAAGATTCACATAAACTGCGTATCACGTTATAAGTGAAAATCCTTATAGCTCCTCTTAGAAAGAGTGACATAACAACAGAAGAGTTATCTTTAAAGAAGGATGCGGAGAAGTGGAAAAAACTGAAGCCGTGATGAAAGTGGTAACCACCAATTATTCTGAGGAAGAAGAGGTTCCCAGTTTGGCTGACAAAAGTGGTGACTCAAACTTTGTCAGCGAAGAGGACGAGAGAGTTGATTAAGTTGAACTTAAAAAATCTGCGCCAGGGGATTTTGTGTTCGTGAAATTTGTGACATAACAGAAGGTTCGATGTAGGGAAAGTGATTGTGGGGATAATTTGTATATCAACTTCCTTCGTAGAAAAGGAAAGCAGTGAACTTTCTGTTTTCCGACTATAGAAGTCATTTGTCGTTAACCGACAAGACGTCGAAAAGCTTCCCAAACCGAGCACCAAAGGAACTGCTCAAACTGCGGGAATTTTTAAATTTAATTATAAATTTGAACCGTATGTTCTGTAGGCTAGTTGTATGTAGAGTTTTGATTTTTTCCCTTAAAATAGAACCAAAGTTGTTTATTTATTTAAATTTTGTTTATATGACGTTCCTCCCCAAGGCAGAAGTAGCTCTACGATGAATAAGGTGCTATGTGGCAGGAAGTTAAGTTATTAGTAGGCGGGATCAAGTCTTCCTTGCAGTAAAGGGAGATTTGATCTCGGCAAGGTCCTGAAAGTTTCTGTAGCAATAAGAGAAGGAAAAAGGTACCAAAAAGTAGATAAAGGACTAAGCTATACGTAGAATATTTTAAGATATTATGAAAGATAGATAGTCTTTAAATTAAGGAAGGAAAACTAAAAAAAGGAAACAACCCTCCGCCTTCTCTTATATAGGTTTGATTTGCGTTAACAAATTTGGGTAAAATTTAGAAAAACTTGGGTAAAATTCATAGAAATTTAGAAAATGTTCTAACATTTTTAAACATTGGTTCAAATTTTTTAGAGGCGGCGGAAAATTTATTATTTACAATTCTTATACAACATAATAAACGATTCGATTGAGTGTCAAGAATTTCTAAATATTTATCCAATTGGTGCTCTCTTGAAGTGCCTCTTCAATATACAAATTATTTATATAATTCGCCTTTGTGTCATACTATAAGAAATTACAATAAGTTTATTGAATAATTTAATTACCTCCCAATAAGTTGTTATCGGCGTATTGTATATAGCGTCTAATCGAATCGACAAATAAAATAAAACAAGCAATTAATAAACAATCACCAGCCAATTAATTCACAAACCATGAAACAAATAAATAAACTGGAAATAAAATAAATCACGAATTGATATTTTAAATAAATAATATAAACAACGAAAAGATTTGCGATGCTTTGCATCTAGATGATTTCGCAAGCACTCATTGAACTCTGAGTATAGAGACGAATGCAGAAACCAAGCAGCGTTCGCACCGCATTAGACACAAGGGGAGGAGAGGTAGATAGAGCCGGTTGCAAAAAGCCACGTGGCGTTCATATCAACTTGCACACAGCGATAGGAGAGACAGTTGTCGACCAACGCCGTAAACCACATAACGCCTGTCTTCTCGTGCATTAGAGAGAGAAACAGAAGAAGAAAACATAGGAGAATATATTACGCTCCCATTTTGATGACCTGAGGATTTCGCTTTGACGATATCCAATTTCAAGTAAACAACTTAATGGGTTTGCCAATGCCATGGTATTTTAAACGAACAACTTTTAATGAGATTAACGAACTTTGAGGGCCTTACTTTCGTCTAACCAGATTTTTCTATTGTTTGTAAGGAACGTACACCGTTACGAATGAACACTTTCCACGTAAAATCTGCTACCACCGTCCCATTGATTGTTCGTTGTCCGCAGCAGTAGGGTTGCAGCTCGTTGCCCATTTACACGTAAAATTTGATTGGAGAGCTTTTTGCCATAGAATCATAAAACCGTAGAATCTTGGAAGGGATATTATGCGATATTGTTCTTTATAACTCGCAACGGATGGAAGGGTGTTTCTTATTCGAGGAAAATTGTCCCTTCTTAAAGATCTCTGCAGAAATTTCGTCCAAGCCCTGTCTTTTTACCATACAGGGTAAGCCATACCCAGACCAGTTCCAGGCTGACGCATTTAGAGCTTTGTTTGATTGTCTTCGGGTGAACATTTCGCACGTTCAGTATAACTCTCTTTGAATGTTCAAACCTGACTTTTGACAGCGAACATAGTCGCAGTGTAAAGAACGGTTTGTTCAAGTAAGCGTCATGCAACAAGTCGCCTATTATTCTTTAAGATTAAATGAAGCTAATCAGATATCAATTCAAATCGACATATCTCAACTATGTATTATGCTAAATCTTTCGAATTCCGCATCACTCATTATCTCTATCTTATTCTCGCATTTTCATATTTTCTAACTTCCGCCCACACCCTTTAACCATGTCTTCGAACAACCTGGAGAAAGCCGACAAGGGGAGATGCTACGATCAATGCAACAACCGCACCAACGAACCGAGGAGCCCACCTCACCGACGAGTCTACCACACCGACGAACCAACCGCCAACGAATCAACCTTGTCAATGAGTCAGCCTCGCCAACGAGGCTCATCCTCAGCGAAGCATCACCGTTACTAAAGAGTCGACGCCGCCAGGCAACCAATTCGCTTTCCGCAACCAACTCTACCCGTGCTGGGGTTGTTAGTCCCCCATCGGGCACCTCCCCAGGTGGCTCCCCAGGATAGGGGAACGCCTCCCAGATATGGGTGGTACCGAGGAAATGAAATACTCGGGGCGGACGAAAACTAACAAATTAGCAGCGTCTGACCCAGAATGGGCGGCTGCAGGCGCTGCAGGCGCTGCAGACGGCACAGACGCCACTGCAAAAACATCGTGTTCACAAAGGCAGTGTCCACAAGAGTGATATACATGACCCTAAAGCTCAGCGCAAGATACAACATTAAAGTTATACAGG
>WYDF02086371.1:0-11006 GCA_009867245.2 Adranes taylori | reverse complement strand
ATCGAACTGACCCAGTTCGGACCCACGTCCGAAACTCGAGTCACAAAGTAAGTGATATATAATAGTGCTTACTACGTTTTTCACATACATAAATATATATATATATATATATATATAATGTTTGAGACTAATAGACTTGGTATCCACATTGATGTAACGCCTCACTAGATGACGCTGCAGTACATCAAGTAGTATACCGTTCAACCAATCGCCACTAAAAAAATTATATACATAGGTATTTGAGTACGAAGAATATTGTTATGCTATCCATTTTGTTGTAACTCGCCACTAGATGACGCTGCAGCACGCAGTCGCAGGTCGCGGCAGAGCTGGCCTCGGCAATCAGGGTGTCGCTGGTCGCGGCAAATCTGCAGCAATTAGGTCATATCGCTGGCCCATGACTCTGGCCGCGGCATTGAGACATATCGCTGGCTGCGGCAAATCGGCATCAATTAGGCCATAACGCTGGTCGCGGCAATTAGGGCATAACGCTGGGCCCGGCAAAGCCGCGACCATGTTGCTGGCCGCACCAATGCTATAGGCGCCGTAGACAAATATAAAGACCAAATATGAGGTCCATTATATTGAAATTCTCCATCTGTTGGGACATACCCCAATCTCTGATGGAATTGAAAATTCCGTCAATTTTCAAGTATCTACCTTATCTTTAGTATAATCTCTCCTGTGTCAGATAGGGGTAGTCCAGCTTGTTGTTAAGGAATTTCAGGATAACAATCATTTTAGAGTTTGGTATTACCGTTTTATTTTCTAAATGGGGCCGAATACAAAAGTTACCATGTCAAAAATTGCCAACGTTTTCCGGATTGTGGTGTATAAAATATGCAGCACGTCTATCACAGTGTTATTACACACTTTATTATTTCGGATACACTCTGATCTTCTTCTGCGATTGCAGGATTTCGAGATCCTGATCGCCTATGCAGGAATATTAGTACCCTATACTGCAAATGCAATAAAACTACCAAAAATTCTTTCTACCTCCAATTTAAAAATTTTATTTATTAGTAGAAAATTAATTACTTTAAAGATTGCAACGTTAATATATTATAGGAAAGATTTCATTTGTCATCTTGATTATAATCTATATTTAAATAAAAAAATCCTCTTCAAAATCCTCAAAAGTTTAAGATACAATTTCATATACCATAAAAATAGTTTTAAATAAATCGCGATAAAATATATAAGTACCTAAGAATGGTAACCATATCAGCAACATCTAGTAAACGGTCATTCTGTCCTCTTAGACCATGGACGTCGAAAGCTTCGGATGATACTGCCAGAGATACTAAATCTAAACAGAGTCGTTTTTGAAGACCACGTAATTTCAATGCAGTACGATATGCGGAAAACCGGACCTGTTTAAAAATTCACATTATAATAAATTATGTATTATATCTAATACTGACAGTGCAATGAATATACTTATAATAGCATCACATTGTTATAGTAATTACTGTATTTTCTAAATTTTTTCGCTATTTCCCTAAATCCAGCTAAAGTATCTCTTTTTACCCTCTCCCTTAGGTATTTTCACAGATGTCCTTGACTTAGCATTTCTCTTTATATTCCTCTCTCTGCAATTTGGCCGTTCCTTTCTTTCCCCGTCTCCTTTCCTGCTCGTTGCATTCCTCCCATGTTCGTTCTACTCGCCTTACTATTATTCCCTCATTTTTCCAACTGCTCACCCCAACCCCATTTGTCCATTTACCCCACAATATTATACACTCTGTTAATTACATCCGAACTTGTTTCTTTCGTTCACTCTCTGACTGACTTTGTGGGAAAGAAGTTAGAGAGGGCCCAATGCCCTTTCTCACTCCTTTCGCTTTCCTTATCCACGCACCATATGGCCCCACAAAGCCTCAATTACCAAATTATGGTCATAGTAATTTACCAAATGTTCACCAAATGTGACATACATTTGAGGAATTATTAAAAAAAATCTGTAATTACCTCATTCAATTGTAGAAGACAAATAGCCAAATCGAGCATAAGCGGATGATCCCAATGAGTTGTTTCAGTTGTGTGATTAATATAGTATGGCACTTTACAAGGTGTTGTAGCACGTTCCCATGGAGGATTTACACTTAGTACTACAGAAGGTGATAATTCTCCTAAAAATACGCAACATTTTTGTAAGAAGTATTGTCACTAACAACCCTCATAGCAATATTAATATAATACTAAAAAGTTATTAGCGTTAAGTATATTGATACAATATAATTGGTAGCACGTATGAATTTAGCTTAGCAAACTGTCGCTGCATATATAGCGGGGACGAATTAGTACGTTTAAAACGTTTTAAAATGGAACAAATTACTAATTAATGACTGGTGTAACTTGTTGGTGGTCTTATTAGACATTTATCAGTTAGAGTTAGGTTCCCTGGGTTAAGTCCCTAGACTTAATATTTGACGGTCTCATTCGGACCTTGTCACAGTATATCTATATGTTGATACTTTAAAGTATAAAATCTCTTATAGAGACCCATTAAGATGAATCACTTTGAAATAAAGCTCAAATTAGTATTTTACTCGATAAAGTTAATCACAAAAATATTAATTTTATCTTCAGCAAGAACTATAATATTTACCTTGACACTTAGCTCCTAAAACTTCTTTCCGCTCAGCGACAGCAGCTTGCAAAGCTCTATACCTTGCTGCGCAGTCCTCTAAAAGTGCGGCCTGAGATTGGGGCAAATGACATCTGTCCAATTGTGCTGCACAGCGACGAGCATCATCAACAGTTCGTTGGAGACCTGGCATTTGTTGTTCCAGGGAGCGTAATTGACCTAGAAGTTCGCGCGCCTCAGTCGCGGATCGCGAAGTGCTCCACGTGAGGGTGGCACGTTCCAAACGACCAACAGCCAAAGAAGATTCGTCCAATATGGATTGGAGATGTTTCAATTTCTATTCAAAATCAAATAAATATATATCAAATGGCATTTGATTTTTAAAATATCTGTGTCTGAGAATTTGCTCTCGACTGTAATATAAGTTCAAAGTAACTGATTCATCTCATGATTTATTATTCATCCCACTAGTGCCTCACTATTAGCTTTAGAAAAACAGTCATTGTGACCTACATATAAACGTATTTTAAAAAGATATTGAAGGGTTCAAAATCTCATGCCTAGAATTGGAGGACTTAAAATGTTCAGAAGAATGTTGCTAAATAGTGTGGTTACATGCACTATGATGTCTGCAGCTTCGATATAGGAAGTCTTCAAGTGGGCGCACATGTTAGAGCAAACACTGCGTATCGGCCTCCTGGATTTAAGCATCAGGCTACAAACAAGTTTAAATTCAGCGCTACATGTTGTAACAGATGAAGCAAAATCATAGCCCTGTAAGCGAACGAGCACAAAAGAATGCACGAAAGGCGAGGAAGCACTGACAACAGCGCGCAAAACAAACGCATCAAAAATGGCAGTAGCTAACACTATATCCATATGCTCATACGTCCGGACCCATGGAGAATTAAACTACCACCATACACAGTACACTCCGGACATGGAGTCTGTACAAGATAGCTACATAGGATAAAAAAAAGTTGAGGGCCCATGTTGACCTGCGACCAAGCATGTTGAAGGATCAACTAAAATTAATCCGCTTCTGGGAGAGTTGTGTGGGTTAGGATTCTTAACTTTTGACATAAGCGAATATAAGTTGGAATTTTGAAATTAAAGATGTTTATTTATAAAACTATATCTATTGATTAAATCACAAAATCGGTGAAATGCACAAGTTTAACGTTTATGAATGATGTATGGACTTAAGTGTGAAAAATAGGATTTATGATTAAAGAACTTAAGTTAGAAAGGTTTTGATATGTTAACTTATAAAATAATTTTATGTCTGAATGCTTTAAAAGATTATTATTGATTCATTTTTTTAATTTATCGCTAGTAACTCTTTATTCTCTCTAAAATACTAAAAACAACAATGTTAAAAGAAATATTTGTAGATCAGCATATAATTGCAATTTGCAAATGTTTTATAATAAAAAATACTTATTTATTTCATATTTGTTATAACCTACTAAATCTATTTAAATAACAAGTTTATTGAAACGTGCACAAAATAATTTATATAGAACAATATTATTACACATATTATATTAAAAGGTATTTAATTTAAAGAATGATTACTTATTCAAATGATTTAATATACGAGGAAATTCAAATAAATATAAATTATATATTACACAACACCCAAGGTGTGAGCAGTGCGGTAAAAAGTTTGATGATGGAACACATTTGTGTTACTGTGTGGAGTATGGTAGCATGTCGGAAGGGTATTAGCAGATAAAATGAGGTCTCTTACAGATTGTAACAAAATAATCGCCTATCTGAGGAAAGATGAAAATGAGTGAAGAGCCGACAACATTTATTTCTATATATATATAATGAAAGCGAAAGAAGCAAACGAGCAGAAACGAAGCTGGTAGAATGATTGTTATAGATTAGGATACTAGGTAGGGAATACCAGTTAAACTCTGCACCCCGACGAGTTGATACGGGGTGAGCCTAAGTCGTCAAAAAAGAATTAAACTAAACACAACAACGGTGGTAACTTAGTGTATCGCCATAGAGGGTCAGTAAAATGGACTTTAACGCCTCACGAGTTTAATGAGTCGGGGTTCGTTCGCGCCTCTGTCCTTGATGGACCTTTAACGTCCAGCAAGGAAAAAATGCATGACAAACTGCATTCTCCAGCCTCGACTTCCAGCACACGAGATTAGGCACCCAGAAAGAGTTAGTGTTTGCACATTTACCTTGAAAATTTCCGATTGGTTTTTACAAATGGAGAAGAATATTTTAAAATATTATAAAAAAATGAACACAACTCCTACAATATTGTCATTTATAAATAATGAAATTGCAAAACACATATACTTACAGAATTTTATATAACCAATTGCAGTATAATGAACTGCTTCACAATCTTAAACAGATTTGTGCTACGGACGTTTAAAAGTATAAAACGAATCGAGAAAAGCGTATTTCCCCTTATTAATACATAAAAACACAACATAAAAGTACTTAACAATAAAAGTATTGACAATAAATTAATAGAAGAGGAAGCGACTCTTATTTTCTATGTTTGACAAAAATGTCATGATCTTGATGATTTCGTATAAAATTAGTTAACAATGTCATAACAAAGAAAATTAGAATTACATTAATTAAAACTAGCGCAATAAATAGAAATATTTTAAACCTATGCATGGTTTTAAATCCAACACTTCAATCGTTTAATGGCTAAAAATGATTGAGTTACTAGATAAATATCGACAATGATAAAAATAACGTTATCATAATATTATGAGTGATTTACACATAACAGATAATTTATCAATTTTTATCTAAGTATTTCAATATTTGATTTAGATATATAAAATCTGATTTATTAAACAAAATTATTCAAATATTGCTAACCAGCAGTTCCCAACTTTTTCCTTGTGGATATTTGGAAATGCTTTGTTTATCCACTATAAGGACAACGTGAAAAACTGTAAAGCTCATTAAATTTATTGTTTATGAAGAGTACCCGCTAAATCCTTTCCTCTGCAGTTTCAGCCGGCCATCCTGCAATCGCATTAGCATTCCTTCGGGAGGTTCTGAATTATCCATTAATTTGTATGTGAATTTTCACAAATGGCTTCTGGTGGGTGTAAAGTGTCCCACTATCGCAGATTGAATCAGCACTCAGAATTGTATTTAGACGCTTATGCAAAAAGAAACAATTAAACACAAATTTTGAATGCTCCATATTTTTTTTTTATTAATGTCCTAATGGCCTCCCAGCATCCTCTTTCGTCTTAATGGTTTTACTAACAAAGTCGACTACGCAATCCAACTTTCTGCGACAGATTAGCAGAGGAAATTAGCTTCATAGAAGACGATCATATTCGTAAAAAATCGATAGTATTCGTATCGTTTCGTAGAAATCATAAAACGCGATTATCGCGGCGATCGTAGCGCGTGTCTAAGCCAAGACGAGCCCAGTTGGGCTAGCGCCTAGGTACGAGATGCTTTACGACAGCTATAGTAAGATCATATTAGGCGATAGTTTAAGGGAAAGAATCAAAAGTGAGCTAGAGCAGCTGTTGGCAAGTGGTTCGCGGTTGAAAGCCTATGTAAAGGAAGCAACGCTTATAAATATATTTTTTTGACTAGGCTGAATATTTCAAACAAATTAATTTATGATTTTATTCTTATCACTTATTTTTATTCTGAGATAAAGCTTATAAACGAAAGATCTGCTTAATGTTCCTTGATTATTATTCTATTTACTTGAAAATTGGTGTTAAAACTTATCGGTGTTAATTATTCTATTCATGAATATATTGAATAAAATGTTTTTAAATTAATATATTCATTTCTATCGTTGAAAAATTTACCCCACTCGGGAATCGAACCCGAGTCTTTCAATTTCCGGTGAAGTGTGCTACCCATTTAACTAGCCCGGCATAAATTTCAAAGAACATATAATTTGTTATGAATTCAACATATGTACGACTAGTCTACAATATGTAACTTTTAAAGAAGTGTTATAGCGCCCCGCATTCAACACATTAATCATACCTTTTTCCGATAGGTGGCTCTACCAGTCTTGTTTTGATCTTATAATATTAATTTCGGTTTCAAGCCTTTATGTTCGGCCTACAATAGTAAACAATTTACTATAGTAAACAATTTACTATTGTTGCTATTTACTATATAGCGCCCCACATAACCTTCAGTACATTAATCTTGCGTTTTCCTGTAGGTGGCTCTACCAGTCTTGTTTTGATCTTATAAATATTAATTTCTGTTTCAAGCCTTTATCTTCGGCGTACATTAGTAAATAAATTACTATTGACTCTACCAGTCTCGTTTTGAGCTTGTATTATTTCAGTTTCAAGCCGAACATAAAAGCTTGTAACAGAAATTAATATTTATAATATTAAAACAAGATTGGTAGAGCTACCTACCGGAAAACGCAAGATTAATGTGTTAAAGGTAATGTGGGGCACTATACCACTTATTTAGAAGTTATATATTGCAGATTAGTCGTACGTATGTTTAATTCATGTACAAATTATTTGTTCTTTGAAAGTTATATCTCGCTAGTTTGATGAGCAGAACACCTGACCGGAAATCGGGAAGCTCGGGTACGGTTCCCGAGTGAGATAAATTTTTCAAAGATATAAAAGATTATATTAATTATATTAATTTCAAAACATTATATAAAAAATATCCACATCGAGTTATTGGTTACTCATTAAACTTTCGCATATTGAATAAAAGCAATATTGAGTTTTATTATTTTGTGTATGCTGACCCGCTTTATCCCGGTATTATAAATTAATTTATATTGAAGAAATAAATTATTAAATTGTACTTTCGATCCTTTTTAATAATTGCGTTGGTTAACTCAGAAAATTTGGTATTTATCAAGAAGAACTCACCCTGCTGTATTGTCACATATAACATCAAACGTAACATTATCAGTACGTCCAATTATCACGAAACTATAAATCTCTTTAGAACCTATTACATATATTTATAACATATCATATTTTAAATTTATGGATGATCCCATCGATAAAGATAAAAATATTTACAATTTACAACCGGTACTAGTAGGTTTAAACTGAAAAATAAAAACTGAACATCACTCGTATTTACAAGTAATTAAAAATTAAGTAACCAAATATTTTTAAAATCTCACCGCATTGTTTTCTTCAAATCTCGATGCAATATGATCGGATCTATCAATTAATGCATTCCATTTATCGCTTAACTTGACCAATTCCCTTCGAAGATTGCGCGCTAGTTCATTGCCAGATGATTCTCCTGCAACAAATTGTCTTGCACTTCTTAAACTCGATTCTACCAAAGGACGTTTATCCTCCAATTGTTGGCGAAAAGCTCTAGATAAATATTACACCACATTTTAAAGACTGAAACTTGGAAATTTTGATGTGAACTATGGATTAAATAAAATATTTACTTTTTTACTTGTGTGCTTACCATTTAAAAAAATTGATTGATTGAGTCAAGCATTACTTTGTGGTAATCCATGGAAAAATAATTTACTTCGTGATTTATCACTAATAGTACAATTGTGACTATACCTTCAACTCTTTCGAACCATCATTAGACATTTATAGTCACAATTTAATAAGTGATAAATTACAAAGAAGTAAGAAATTTGTAGACATTTTGTAGTATGGCAATTTAGTACTAACGCACGGCCCCTGCTAGTCAGAAGTACTTATTTAGGTTAACAAGAACAAAATCTTATCAAAGCAGAGTACAAAATTGAAAAGCAATTTCTAGAATCATTCGATATAAGTAGAACTAATTTAAAATGTTTTTACCGATGGTCATCCTGTCGTGCTGCTAAAGCCAATTCTGTATCTTTTCTTATGACCCATTCAGTTAATTCTCGTAAAGATAGCAATACTGTATTCCAATATTCTGTGTTATGTTCTAAACGATTCCTTAGTTCTGTTGTTCGAGTTCTTAAAGCCTGAAATTTAATAAAGTAATACTCTTAGTTTAATTCGTCTTACTTATTTTAATAAGGTAACACTGATTCAGATAGCAAACCAGGGTCCCTCCAGAAAAGAGAAAGTCTGAATATGAAATACCAGCTCCCCCACATTACATTTTCTATTAGATACATAATATATACTAACACATTTCAACGTCTCCTTTTTCTAGATACACATTGTGTTAAATAAGTATCCAGAATATCTTACTTTAAAATATTCGTATCTGGGATTTCGCAATGACAAATAACGAGTATTTTCTTGACAAAATAAAACATACTAGTGTGCTATTTAGTACAATTGGTTAAATTGTAGTCATTCGTATAAGTATTGAAATATTCTACTCTCCTATACTCTACTAGGGATACTTTGACCTCCTCGACAACTTTTTTTAATAAACCAGCTAATCTTTATATTATAATGCAAAAATAGAGCCATGTATCAACTTGCAGTTATAAGGGTCTATATTATGGAGCCTTTTCGAATGAACTCCGTTGAGAATCCCTGCTCTATAGCTAAGGGTAGACAACATATGTTTAAAATAAATTACTTTAAAACAATTCCAAGATTTATGAGTCTAATGTAAATAGTTCCAAATATATAAGCTTATTACATTTTAAAAATCTTGAAATTACAGTAAAATACTAACATAAGTGGCGGATCTGGATCTGGGTGCTAATTTCAGGAAGATACTATTTTAGTTTCGAATTCTAAACAAAAATAAACCCAAAAATTAAAGTAATTAGTTAATCCAAACATTGTAATTCAATTTATAACACTGATCAAAATTTTGGTGGAAAAGGGCTTGAGCCATTCCACCCAATCACTAATCCAACCCAATCAAGTCCACTTAATATTTTAATAATATGATCAAACAGTAAATTATTACCTGCCATCGTCTTTCAATTTCATCTCCTCTTAATTGCAACATAAGAGCATCTTCTGGCATTAAGGTACCTAATAAAGCAAGACTTGATGATCTAAGTGCAGCGTGCGTGTTGGATTGTCTTTCAATATCATTTTGCAGATCCTAAATAAAAGAAAAACTATATTGTCGCATTCTCTAATATTTAAAAGAAATGAGTTCATTGAGCTAAAATAATGTACAACGCAAATTATTCCATTCATTTACTTTGAGTGCATGTGTAGCTCCGACAGCTACACTTCCGCTGGTCGGTCCATGCGTTGCAGTTCCACCACCGGTTAAATCTGCTTCCAGACTTTCCAAATTCGATTCAGCTTCGCTCAACCAAGCGAGAAATTTATCCAAAGAACGATCCAAATTCTGAAGAGAACTCAATGCAGCATGCAATAATTTACCGCGATTTATTACACATGCGTCTAGTCGAGAATACCACTGATTTATCTCTGATACAGCCTGTAATAAGAAAATAAATTCTCCAGCATTCTTAAATTCACCAGTATTTACATGGCACATTATGTATCAAATTAGTAAGTACAGTTCGATTACTTCAAATTCAGAAACCTGTTAATTTTTTATCTTGGATAATTAATTATTCTTTATTCTATTTATTAATCGCAAGCATTACCTTTTTATATCTACTATTATCCTCATGTTGCCTAGATGAGATTATCCGTTGAGTAATTTGTTGAAATCCATCTATTTGTTGTTTAAATGTATGAATCTCAGCATGGAAACCTTTCTGCTCTCGTAACTGTACCTCAAGAACGTCAGCTGTATGGCCCACAGGGGCCATTGCAGATAATCGGGTCTCTAATCGTTGAAGCCATGATTCGATTTCAAGCCTTTTCTGTTCGAACGCTTCTTCCCTTTTCTGCATTATCTGTAAAATTTATTTTCTGTTCAATTCATATTTAACTTCTAAAACTGTTGATTTTATGGTTAAGGGCGATGACACATATGTATACATACTTCTTTGAGTAACAAAATTGAGAGTACAGATCAATGTTTCCGAGGGTTGATGACCGCGCAGTAGAACTAGCAGTCAGTGGGACACAACTTACTATTATATTAGTACAATCCTCTGTCCATCTATTTGATTAATGGGAATTACAACGCATCTAGCTAATTCCTTAAAAATTGCTAAAAATAGTTATTCTTCAAACTTCGACCGATCAAATAATAAACAAATAAACGTCACACGCCTGTAATTGGTAATGGCGGCGGAGCGCGTTCCGAATTTTTTGAACATTTTTTGTAGTACCAAAATTTTTCTAAATACATCTTCAAAATAAGTCATTATCATAACGTAGCTACTGCCGGTAAAGAAATGCAGGCAGGACGTGGGCTTTTGGGGTAAACTGAATAACAAAGATTTGTATATGCATAGTGTGTTGCATAACGCGTGACACTCACGATCATTGATCTATAGAACTAACAACTTCGATAGAATACTTTTCTATACTTATTTGTCACCGAAACGAACTGAAAAATCTGCACAACGTACAAATATTCAAAA
>WYDF02086360.1:0-11006 GCA_009867245.2 Adranes taylori | reverse complement strand
ACAATTATTCAATCTGTTGACAATAATAAAATAATTAGCGTTGTGACCTTTATTTGGTATTATTAAAGAAAAAACAACTTATTGCTTGCTAAAAAAATCGATGTTTCATGAAAAATGATCAATTTTAATTTATAAAATCTAAAATAATAATGAATGTAAAAAAATATTTTATTTTTATATTGACGCCCCTCAAAATTTGGCGCCCCGGGCAGTCGCCCGGCTTGCCCGCCCCTTTAATCCGGCGCTGGTTGTATGACACATATTAACTGCTTTTGCAATTGAATAAATATTGTTATCAGTGGCGGATGCACATTATAATTTTGGGAGGGTTTCAAAATGATTATTTTATTGAGAAATGCAGTTTTAAAATTAAAAGATTGAAATTTCACTTGCATATAGTATAATGCGTCGTATTGTATTATGCGTCGAATGAAAGTAGTGCTATCTCTACAAGTGGTTTAGAGCGCGACGTTGCCACATTTAAAATTTTACAAACTTTTTAATATATTTCAGGAAATATAAAAGATAGGGCACTTCAATAAAGTTTATTATCTAAGCTACCAAGAGCTCGTTCAATTTTATTTGTAACATTTTTTTAATTACAATTTAACATATATACAGAATTTACTTGAGAGCGGATATTGTACTACATTAAATATCTCGGTTAATTTGAAAATTGAAAAAATAAAATTTGGAGAACAAGTGTAGGACCTAATTACCTCAATTTTTCGCAAAGCGGACACGAAGAAAAAGTGACTCAAAAGCGGTAGTGAGGAAAAATTAAGTCAAAAACGGCAGCAGACCGCGCCAAAGGTGACATATTAGGCGAAAAAAGAGTCAAGAGGGGTCATAGGCCATGCCAAGCTGGTGTCAAATACGAGGAAAATGTGAGTCAAGAGCGGTCATAGGCCGCGGCAAAGCTGTCCGTGCCGTAGACAAATATGGGAACCGAGGGATTCATGGACAGGCGATTTATAGGTTAGACTAATGTTGTTTAGTTTACCCTAAACACTATTGTGCTAATTGATTTTAATAGACGACTTAAAAGGTGACAGTCAGAACTAAAAGGTTCAACTTTTGTTTTATGCAAGATATAATAAAACGTAGGACTTCCAGTATATGAAAGATGGGGTAGCGATCACGTCCACGAATTTTAGCTAAAAGGCGGCTTAAATAATTTTGCCTGTGGCCGCTAAAACTTTAGCGTCGGCCTTGGGAATAAGATATCTGAAGTGATAATATCTGTTGTAGAACAACAAATAACTTCGTTCGCTTCTAAACGATACGCTATAAGTAAAAGCAAAGATTGAAAACCACAACTTAGCATTTTAATCAAGAAAAATCAACATATCCATTGATTAAATGATTGTTGATAATAGATCATCGAGTAGTTCTAGCTATTAATTTAATATCTCGATCTCAATAATTTAAAATTGAAAGTTGGTTCACCAACGACGACATGTATGTGCATATAGTCAAGATAAATGGTGATTATACCCGATGTGAAAATAAATAGAAATGATGAATAATACGAGTATAACAACTGCTAGCTAGTGTCCAGCGCAAAGTAATGGGTCCAAACCATACATCCATTCTACTTTTCCGTAATTTGGAATGCGGTCACAAGAAGACGTATGTCTTCTTCATTATCAATATTTCTTCTTCTGTATATTCGTTAAATCTCGTTTTAATTTGAACTACTTATTTTGCTTCGCATCGTCCTTACAATATAGTAGTAGTTATTTATGTTTAATAATTGACTTATTTTAACATCTGTACATACCGTCAGTGCTATTAAACATTAAGAACTTTCAATGAAGAATATAAGTAGCATTTACTTCTAGCAGTAAGACCAAATTTTAAATATATATGTGCACTATTTCGAAAATATTGATGATTAGAAACTTTTTAAGAATTAATTTAAAAATTGAGGCAGGGTGGACACGTGTTTCTGGCATAGTGGTAGCTGTCGTCAGCACTCTCTCATTTCACTATAGGCGCAAGACGTATAATACATATAGTTACATATAAATTTATTTATTGTGTAATACATTGGGTATAATGCTTTTATTAGCAGTATATAATGCATTTGGACGAAATAGCACCTTTACAAGTTGAGGTGAACTACTAAAGTGTTTTATCTATCAATGGATAGCAATCGGACTTTAACAATCAAAGTACGCCTCGCATAATCTTCCATTGGGGATTTTCACTGAGAAGAATACATCGAGCCACTCTCAAACATGGCCAACGTTGTCTCTACAGTGATCCTAATTGAAAGGGAAACTTTAACAATCAAAGCTCAACCTCTTAAACAACACCTGTAGTTCATCTCCAACATTAGAGTAACGTACTCACACGTATTTCAATGAAGAATGTAAGTAGTATTTACTTCTAGCAGTAAGACCAAATTTTAAATAGATAGGTGCACTATTTCGAAAATATTGATGATTAGGAAGATTTTAAGAATTAATTTAAAAATTGCTTCTCAGAGAAAAACCCTATGGAAAAGTATACGAGGCGTACTTTGATTGTTAAAGTCCCTTGCTCTCGATTGATAGATAAAACATTTTAATAGTTCATCTCAACTTATAAAGATGCTATTTCGTCCAAATGCATTATATGCTGCTAATAAAATGCATTGTACCCAATACATTATACAATTAATAAATTGATATATAAAGTTTAATATATGCAACTTTGCATAGACTTGTAACTTATAAGGAAAATTTTAAAAATTAGTTTAAGACAGAGGCATAGCGCAATGATAGAACACCGGACTCATAATTTGGTGTAGTGATATCTTGCGCCTATAGTGAGATGAGAGGGTGCTGACGACAGCTACCACTATGTCAGGAACACGTGTCCACTCTGCCTCAATTTTTAAATTAATTCTTTAAAACTTCCTATTCATCATATTTTCCAAATAGTGCACCTATCTATTTAGAAACTTTGTCTACATTTATTGAAATAGTAATAATAATAATGTTAAATAACAAAAGTAGAAATCTTATTTAAAATTAGCATTGACCCTAACCTATCTAAACCAGAAGTTCCCAAACTTATTTGACACCACATCCCCTTATTACCAAAAAAAATTCAGAAGGCTCCATTGAAAATTTACTTTTATTAAACCGATAAAAATAGAACATTTTTTCAACTTTAAATATATTTTTTTCTTTTAATTTCGAACATTTTTTTTAGTATTTGAAGTATTTGAAAAAAAATTCTGTTTTAATTGCACGCGTAAGTAGGTAAAGGGGCGTCTAGACCAGACAGACGCAGACTAGAGTAAAAAAATTTCTACCGCTCATGCGGAAACTAAACACCAGCCATTCCCCCGGGCAGTATTTAGAGATCGTGGATTTTTCAGAACCCACCGTTCAAAACGAGACCCAACGTTGCGGCCGTGACGTCATTTGACAGCGGGCATCCGAGAATACCGGACGAGTTACCCACGTCTACTGTATTGTGAAGAATGTAAACAAACATTATGATCCCGTGTTTTTGAGGTTATGTTATTATTATATTCTTAACGCTAGATGTCACTAGATCAAATGTAACTACATTTAGTAAATAGATTCTAATTTGGGTCTAAAGGTGGGTACACACTTGCATTACTTGTATAAACATTTGATAAGACTAAATAGGTAAATGGATGTCTGAGCTGGTTCAGGCCTAGGGTGGTGCAGGCTGGGGTTACATGATGTTGGACCCAGATGTACTATTACCTACTTAGTCTTATCAAATGTTTATACAAGTTATGCACGTGTATACCAAGTATGTATTTAGATTCAAATTTAGAATCTACTTACTAAGTTTAGTTACTTTTGATCTAGTGACGTCTAGCCTTAAAAATAATAATAACGTAACCTGAAAAACGCGGCGTCATAATGTTTGTTTACATTCTTATGAAGACACTATACACGTGGGTAATTCCTCAGGCATTCTCGAATGTGACGGGACCTTCGTTGAGAAATGATGTCACTGCCGCCATGTTGTCCTCGTTTAGAACGAGCTGAGATAAGGTGTCTGTCGGTGGGGACGGAAAAATCCGCGATTATCACATCCGCGACTGTGCGTGTGTATGGCTGGTTGTGTTGGTTCACGCATGTGCAGAGGAAATTTTGTTCATTGGACAGGGTCAGAGAAGGAGGTTTACTGGCGTTTTGCAAGTAATTTTGTTATATTTGGCTCTATTTTTTTTAGTAGCATCCGCAAATTTCCGCCTTCTATTTGCAGTCAGCTCCCTTTTTTTGAGATAAAAGACTGCACTAGATTGTAACTGCACTAGATTATAATGATGAAAATACAACCAACAATTTTCTTGCCATAACTCACAGTCCAGGCTACATAATGCTAATCTGCTTTTGTAATCAGAACTTCTGGTATCCATGTTTAAATATAAATTTTAATTCTTCATTGTTAGATATTTCTATCAATTCTTCTTTCAAGTGTAATTCACATTCTTCCAATTCGAATTCTTCATATTTAGAACATCTTCAAATTTAAAATTGATATCGAGTGTCTCTAAAATGTTTGACGTTCTATATTGCTTTTGTACAGTTTTGTTCTGCCAGGTTTTTCTAACTATGCCTAGAGTCTCACCAGGGCTCCTTTTGTTCTTTCCAATGAGGTAATGAGAGGATGATGAGCAGAGGTAATGAGTAGGGTATATGAGTGCAAAAGATAGAAGTGGAGGTGATAGAATTATGTTATATCACTTTCCTGTGGAAACGTACTGATAATTTGAGCGGGATATGAGCGAGAGATGTGAATTAGAGAATAGTGTGGAAACGAGGGATATATATGGGGGTAAAGGAAAAAAATATATATAAGTAGGTTCGAGGATATAAATTGTGAGGATATAAAATGTGTAGATGCTATTGAAAGAGAAATGAAAAGTCAAGTAAGGATGTGGAAACAAGGAGATACGGGTAAAATAAAGAATGGAGCTTTACAAAACGTAAGAGAAGGAGATTTAAATTGGGAAGAATAAAATTAAGGGACGAATGGAAGAAGGAAGTTGGACTAGATATGGACGTCATGAAGGCTATAAAAACAGAGTGCGAGTTGTGGAAGTATTTCAGAAAGAGGGGAAAAAGGGTAAGCGATCATAAGTTTGAACCAATATGAAAACAAAAATAAAAATGAAATAGGTGTGGGAAAAGAGAGGGAAGACCGATGGCAATGATCCGATGGGAGTGAAAATGGTATGTGTAAATGTTGGGTAGAAGGATTTAAGAAAATCGCAACATAACATTGGAAGTTGATGATAAGTCAAAGAGAGTCGTGAAGTCTGTGTGTGATGAATGTACGAGGGTGACTTGACATAAATCTAGGCTTCAGCGTTAAGTGACAATGAACGCCATATTGATTTTGACATTTGCCATCCCACACATGACGTCTGTCATAATTTGAAACAAAAAGAACAATTAGTTTGGTTTTTACAGCCGTCGCAAGCAAGCAACTTTTATGTTTTGTGAAAAATGGAAAAAGTCGAATATCGTTCAGTGATTAGAAAGGGAGAAACAATGCAGAAACATAGCCGAATTGGATGCTGTTTATGGCGAGTCTACACTGTCGCTAACAATAGTTAAATTTAAAAAGCGGAATTTGTTCGTGGTCGTACGAGTGTGTTTGATGATGACCACACAGGGCCCTCAAATATCGTCACTACACCAGAAATCGTCAAGAAAAACCATGATATGAATACGGCAAACCATCGCATCAAAATCTGTAAGCTAGCAGAGGCAGACATATCAAGTGAGCGTGTACACGAAAACCATACACAAACATTTGGATATGAAGAAGCAATCCGCGAGATGGGTGCCGCATGTACTCACTGTCGACCGAAAACGCACACGTGTGACGGATTCGGAGATGCTTTTGGTGTAGATAAAATGTGATCGAAAGGATTTTTTTTTCGTTGATCTGTCGATGAAACGAGTGTCCATTTCTACACGCCGGAGACGAAAGAACAATCAAAACAGTGGTGAAAAAGCGGTGAAGACCCACCGAAAAGGGCAAAGACAACCCGATCGGCCGGGAAGATGATTGCGACTGTTTTTTGGCGTTGCGAAAGGTTCTTATTGATTATTTGGCAAAGGATAAAACCATAACTAGCGATTATTACGCAGCATTACTGGACGGTTTCGAAGCCAAATTGCCCTGATTTGGCTCTCAAAAATCATGACAATGCACCCGCTTAAAGAGCACCCGTCGCGCAGGCAAAATTAAACCAGTTAGGCTACGAATTGTTCGACAATCCACCGTATTCACTACATCTAGCCCCTTGCAACTTCTTCCTGTTCTCAAACCTAAAAAATGGCTCGTTTTGCAACAAATGATGAAGTAATGACCTAAACTTCCCACAATTTTGAAGAGCTCGAACTAAATTGCTTTTAGGAGGGGATGAAAAAGTTAGAAAGTCATCTTGAAAAGTGTATTGCCTTAAAAGCGGACTATGTTGAACAATAAATGATAAGAAAAACGTGTGTTTTCTTAAGGCTATATTTCCGTCAAAACAACCTCGCAATAATGAAATGAGTAGAGAGGTTCATGAGAGATTAGGATGGTCGATGAAATGGCTGAAAATGAAAATAACTGAAGGAGTATTTGTGGTTAAAGAAATGGTGGAGAAAATGAAAGACGTGGAGAAGCAAGAATAAGAAGAATGCATAAGACTTTGTAGATATAATGGGAGATATAAATACATTAGGCAAAACGCATAAATATGAAGGATAATATACTAACCGCTAGATTTACATGGGGGCGTATGAAGAGAGGTTTTGGATGGGTGTGAATGAAAGGTTATGTAGGATATGTGGTATGGATGTAACAATAAAGGAATGCGTAGCAGTCGTATGGATGGAGGAAGAGAAAAAATGACGCAAAATTGCAAAATATATTTAGGAGAGGATGGAGAGTGGATAGGAATAATGAGAAAAAAGCAAAGGGGTTAAACGGCGGAATTATGAAAAAAATATTATGAAGAAACATGCATTGGAAGCCATTACAAATTTATGCTTTGGTTTATATTTTTGGAATTGTATGTTTTGTTTATTTAGTTAAGTGAAAAATGTTATGTTTGTAAAGTTGTGTTATGCCAATAAAGGCTATATCGATTAGCTGTTGAAAATAATTTAACTTATAGGATTGTTATCGTCGTAACACAAATGTTTTCTGTAGTTTTATGTATTATTCGATTAGAAATTGAGTGCTGATAAATTCACGACAGATGCAATATTTGCACAAATTAATGTATGCTTTTTACTTTAATGACTTTTCTATCTATGTTTTTATTTCAAAAGTATGTCAACACCACGTGAAACATTAAATGGTTATTCTCAATCCTTGACGATATTTTCTTTAAATCATTGAAAAAGTTTAACAATTTAATCTTTCATTTGCAATATACATAAAAGTACAATCGCAGTGACGTGCAGTTTAAAGATGGCCAGAATTTGCGTTGCAGAAAGGGAACATATTTTTGGGTCACCCAAGACGTTAAAGTCCTTTCAGAATTAGATAAAATTCTAGATTAGGTTTTTGACATCAACCTATTCATAATTTCAAGCATAAAAGACCAACTTGTAGGTTACGTTGCTAAATACTTAGCGTAGAACCTATTTATTATCATTTAACAATACCGATCTTTTTGACGATTATCTAATTGCTTACTATATTTTGAGTAATATGCATTTTTTTTATTTCAGGTTTCATCTTCGGATTCCGAAAAATCATCGTTGAAAGAAGAACTAGAATCTGCACAGCGTGCTTTAAAGTTACAAACCCGAAGATGCAGACAATTGGTGACCGAATATACTCGTCGGCTACAAGAAAAGGAACAACAATATCAGTCCGAAAAACTTTTACGAGATAATCAATTAGCTAAAGTACTTCGTGCTTTGTTAATATTTGAAGCACGTTTGAAGCAGGAACAGAAATACATTACACACCAGTTGGAAGAGAAGGATTATATCATCAGGAAACAAAGAGATGATATGGAAAAGATGTCGAAACAGTATTGTAAACATTGTGGGAAGCTGTTTTTCAATACAGGGAAACATCCTGAAAGTTATGCAGATAGCAGTTCAGAATATGTTGCCACAGATTATCAAGATAATCAAAGTTCAAATTTTGAATCTTTAGAAAGTAGTGCTGATACGTATGCTAGCAATTCAGAAAAGGATTATAAATTATCTGAAAGATGCAAGGAGGATACGTCTGATAGTCATAATAAAGATTTAGTTTATGAGAAGCACAAACAGGTTAATACCTTAAAAAGAATGAAACGTTTTCCGCATAGAAAAAGCAATGGAACATATTTTGATGTTCTTAATATGCGTAATGAAGTTGTGAGTCCAAGTTCCAATGAGGAAAACACAAGTCAAGATCTAGAATCGTTGCCTTCCGAAACTGTTTGTGATAAACTGAGTCAAGTATCTGAACGAATTGAAAATATATTCGCCCAGCAACAGTTAAACGGTTCGATATTAACGGAAAATAATTTAGATAAGCACGACAAACTTGAAGAGATTAAATACGATCAGGAAAATAACGAAATTAATCATCCACAAGAAGAGAAACAATCAAAAATATCCGATGCAATTCCTGACGCTTTTCAACCTGATGATGAAACAGCTAATGAAACATGGTATGCTAGCGCTAGTGATCAAGAAGATGAAAATCAAAGAGATGTTTATAAAAACAATCCAGTTTTGGAATGTATGAATCAGATTTTATTGCAAAACATTAACGATACATTAAATTCACCACCTAAAACTCCAAATGTTGAGCGGAAAACATCAAAGTCGAATAAAAGAGTAAAATTTAATGTTGAAGGTGATCAACAGCAAGAATTTAGTGGAACGGAAGTTTCTAATTATTCAGACGATGCTAAGAATTATTACGAAACGCCAGTACAGAAAATTCCAAATTTTTACGAAACACCACAAAGCATTTACAGTAACGATTATGAACAGATAACAAATTTATCAACATCGGATGAGCCTTTAAAATCACAAACGAATAGAAATAACCATTATTACGTT
This sequence comes from Adranes taylori, assembly GCA_009867245.2. NCBI lineage: Eukaryota > Metazoa > Arthropoda > Insecta > Coleoptera > Staphylinidae > Adranes > Adranes taylori. The sequence continues at coordinate 1,950 of WYDF02086360.1, read as the reverse complement.
GATATGGATACCAAATCAGAGTCTTCTGAATCTATATTGAGAAAAACAAAATTAAATAGAACCCCTCCAGCTTTACCTCCAAAGCCAGCTAATTTAGTATCAAAATATAAGCTAAAATGTCAATTTGCATTGCTAAATAAAAGCGGTACGCCTAGTGTAGATTCTTCAGAACCAGATTATTGTTCTATTTCTGAACTAAATTTACCAACAATAAAACAAACACGTTTGAGTGTTGTTACCGAACTTGACAGTCATAAAGTTATACAAGAGAATATTAATCTGGCTGAGAAACATATTATTTTACATTCGCCAAAACAACAAGAATGTACAAAAAATATTTATGACTTAGATAATCATCCGAGTACTATGGTTGTGTCTAAAAGCATTGAGAAGATAAATGCCCAAGTTGCTAAACAATTGCAACTCATATCTAATGAAGGCACACCGCAAAAAATTAAGATGAACAATGAAGATATTCCGAAATTACCACAAGTTTCTGAGATTATTATTCCAGAAGAAAATGAGCCCGTAAATAATAAGCCCACTTTGGAAGAATTAGCAAAAACGTGTTCTCCATTACATACAAAACGACCTGAAAGTAGAAGGCCAATTGTTTTAGGTACATCAGTTTCAACATTGATTACGGGTTTTAATAATCAAAATATATTAAACGAAGTTAAAAATAAATCACCAAAAATTGCTAAAACTAATAAACCTATTTTTATACATTTTGAAGGACCACCAAAAGTCGATCGTTGTAATAGTTCTGCCTCTAGTTTTGACTTAAGTCAGAACTTTGAGGAATTCAAATTAGATGAATGCGAGATAAATGAGAATTATCCATCAGAAGCCAATTCTACTGATGAACAAATTAATGTAGTAGCATTGCCATCAGATGATAATCAACCTTTACCTGATATTCTCACAGCTTCAATTAACGTAACTAAATCTTTGCTCGTGAAACATGAAAACCTTGATATGCAAAGATTAAATATAAATACAATTCAAGCCTTAAAAAAGAAATTGGAACTTCAAAGACTTACTACCGAACCAAAACTACACATTGAATCGAATTATGAACATTTTTTGGAATGTACTGGCTTAGCATCCAAAGCAATATTAACTCCATCGAGAATGTTGAGCAATCATAAGAATATGCTGAAGCCGAAAGATGTCAAATTGAGATCTAAAGTAAGAGCGACGAATGCTTTTGATAAGCAAACTTTAAAATTTTGGCCCGAACCTTTCGTTTAATAATCATTCTAGTACAATGAATTTTAATTTATTTTATTTGTTGTTTGATGCCATATTTATTGTGTTTGCTATTTTGCAAATTGTATTGTTATTATACTAATTTTATTAATAATAAAAATGATTGCTTTTCATTTTTCATAGTTCAATTTTATAACCAATTAGGCTACGAATTGATTGACCACCCACCGTATTCACTAGATCTAGCCCCTTGCAACTTCTTCTTGTTCTCAAACCTAAAAAATGGCTCGTTTTGCAACAAATGATGAAGTAATGACCGAAATTTCCCACAATTTTGAAGAGCTCGAGCTAAATTGCTTTTCGGATGGGATGAAAAAGTTGGAAAGTCATTCTTCATAATCATATTTACAGCATATTTACAGCATTACATAATGGTCTGTGAACTATCAATTTTCATTTTCAGTCATTTTGCGGATGATCCACAAAATTGCTGAAAATAGGTGACAAACAAAAAAAATTATTCCAGTTTACAAACTTGACTGTATTATAGAATAAAACTCAACGACAACAGTGAAAATGTTTACAATACAGTAAAAATGCTTATATTTTACTAGATATGGTACAACCTGTAATATATAAATTCGGTTTACAACGTTCTTCCACGTCTTCCGATTTCCAGTCTCCACTGATCTCGGTCCTGCCAGAGGTCGTCCCCCAGTTCTCTCAACCTGATCTCCC
>WYDF02086349.1:0-11007 GCA_009867245.2 Adranes taylori | reverse complement strand
CTTAGTTTCTTTCCATCATGTCAGAATTTTTTGCAAATTGCAATTTGTCAAAAAAAGATTACAAATATAAGACGTACGAACAGATTTAAATACATAGGAAATGCTGCCATCTATCGGTTTATGATGAAAACGAATTGTTGACATCATAAGCCGGCAGATGGGAGCAGTTTCATCATTAAACGTGTTATACATCTCAGCTGGCTGTCAATGTTGGCGAAACCGTTGGTACGTATCCGCCGCGATCAAGAGTGTTTGTGTTGGCGGATATACGCTAAAAAGCAATTATACAGTGTTCGAAATGGCGTCAAGAGGCTGTAAAAAGTCTGCAGATTCCTTTTCTTACATTTGTGGTGAGCTAATGGTGTCAAGACAAAAAAGACATATAACATCGTTCGTGCTGCAAGAGCATCTCGTGTATTTCGGTGTAAAAGTAGGAGATCAAGACAGAACTGGGGCACCCCCCCCCTATGTTTGCTATGTGTATGTTGAAGGACTGAGACGGTGGTCAAAGGGTGAACAACATTGTTTCAGATTTGGCGTTCCGATGGTCTGGCGTTAGCCACAAAATCATAGTGATGATTCTTGCTTTTGTTCAACCGGTGTTCACGGTTTCAATGTAAAGAATAAAAATAACATCGTCTATCCAAATCTGCCATCGGCTTTACGTCCTGTCCCTCATAGTCCAGATGTACCAGTGCTTAGGCAAGCAGAACATTTATCTGAAGTAAATGGTTCTGAAATTGAATCAAGTGAAGATACCGAACATAACGAAGTGGAGTACGAACCTGGCAATTCTGCTCCACAACCATGTACAAAAACTGAACTGAACAATTTGATTCGCGGCTTACATCTAACTTAGATATTTCAAAAAGTTCATCTATTACAAGCTAAGGTTAGCCAGCAAATCTTCAAGAGCAAAAACTACTTACCTAACGTTCGTGTTACTAGGTAAGTAGGTTTTGCTGATGAAGATTTGCTGACTAACGCTAGTATCGTTTGTTTTGATATATAACACATAAACACATTTAATTAATATGTGTGCATTCTAATTACATCATATGCAATAAATCATTTGTTATACTGGGTCAGGAATTGTGCATTGATGTGTTTTTAGAGGGCAATATTTATTTATTGGGATTTTTAAATTAATAATATACAGGATGGGAGCAATAGTACGCAAAATACGCATCTTTTAAAGTATTTTTGGATATATAGGGTGTTTCAAAAAAGTGTTACATCACAAAGTTATTTTTTTAAATGAAATACCCTATATATTTAAATTTTATATAAAACTCTGGGATATCCTTTAACATCTATAGAACTATAAAATTAATCTGTTCAGTGGTTGTCAAGTTACAATTGTTTAAATCGCGCTGTGTCCAAACGCTTCGATATTAAGAAATAATATTTATTTTGGCCATTGGTTAAGGACAGGAGATAATGTTTAGTTGTTTTTATTATCCTTGTTTTTATGTAGCTTGTACCTTGTGTCTCCTATGTACCTTGTTTAATTATCAAATATGCAGGGTGGTCAGTGTAAAAGTATCAACTTTGCTGACTTTGAAGTGATTTTTCACGATTTTCTTAAATGAGACACCCTGCATATATTTTTACAGAAGGTGTTGTAGAATTAATTTTTTGTCGATCCATATTAATGGCCCTATACCGATCTGTAACGGTTTTTACGACTTTTCATTGCAGACGTACCTATAGAACATAGATATATCATACAATTGTATATCAACAGAATTAACCCAAAACCATCAAAATTAAAAAAAATTCCATGACAGATTAGCAGAAATGTGGACGTTTTTCAAGAGCATGACGTCCAATACATCAACAGCTTCCTTTAAAGAAGGGAGAGGTTCAGAGGTCATGTTGACATCCTCTTTGTCATCTTCCTCCACGTCTTCGGTCTAATGTCTTCTTCGTTCTCCTTTTTTTTTTTCGTTCGCTTCTTCTTCTTCATCATATTCGTACTGATGTGGCCCAAATAAAACTGAAGCTACGATATCGGCATCGCAGAGTTCTCCACAAACAGCTACGTTGTCATCGAATTCGACAAAGTCTTCAAATTCCAGCCTTTCCAAATTCAAAGCTTAAGTTGGTTCGACACAACCTGCCGGTATTTCCTGATCGTCTCGTCTCATCGGGTACCTCTTCCTCTTCATTTATTTTAAAAACGCTCTTTTTAAAACAGGCAGAAATAGTGCTGATGATTAAATAGTGCATTGTAAATTGAATGAGCTGCATGACCTAATATATCAGCAAAAGCAGTGCTTTTTCTTGAAGAATAAGCCCGCTAACAGAGATGTCCTTATCTCAACACTGCTTTAAACAATTTACAACACAATTATCAATGTCGTTAGAGTCCCAATTTTTGCCCTTTTACTTGCTTTGGATAGTTCGCTCTCGTACTTAGCTCTGTTGTTAAGAATCGTAGACAAAGTATTGGGCGGAATATCAAAATCCTAGCAATTTCCTTTCAAAAAATCTACTTATCAAGAGTTATTAAAGTTCGAATTATCAAGGTTGTACTGTTTTTAATAACGTTTAATATTTCTGTTCTACTATGGAATGAAAATTTTACAGTTTCAATAAAAAAATGTGAAATTTTACATTTTTATATGTTGAATTTTTTTGTTTTTTACATGAATTGCTTTTCCATTTGAGGCTTAGTAAATTTCTTGAGAAAAAAATTGGATCAAGTTTTTACATATAAAAAAAAAGTATAGAACTTACACGGCTAAATCCGTTCTTCGATATTTAGAACATTTTGAAAAGAAAATTTATGATTCTTTTATTACACAAAGAATTTGTTTAAAATACAAAATATTGTGTTGGCAAATGGAGTGACTTTTACTCGGATTGGATTATTTATCTGCAGGAATTCTTTGCGCGTGCAAAACTTTGCTTGATTAAAACCAAATATTTAACATTAATAAATCAAATACGGCCCACGAATTAATTAAAATACAATTCAACGATTGATTTAAAATACTCCATTAATAACCAAATAATCTATTTTTACATCAAACAAACAATTTTGAAAAGTCTTTAAGTTTTGCCATATAATAAAACAAGTCTCGTTAAGGTTTATTCGTATCTTGATTTAATTTAATTAATCAGGTTTAAGTAAAACTGTTACGGTTCATCAAATAATAAAATTCTACAGACTTTAAAATAATGTATTCATAAAAAAATAGTATAATAGGTGTACTGTAGATTCTAGTATCAATTCTGAATAAATAAAATAAATTCTAAACATTAAATTGAACAGTATTAAGTAAGACACAAAAATTATTTCATAGCGAATAAAATATTTACTAAATTATTAGATAATAAATAAATCTTTAAATTAAAGTATTGACATATAATATAATAATAGACTTCGCGATATACTTTTAGTTTTAAATTATATTTCAGGAAACTACATTTAACAACCATCTCAATATCTTTTCCACTCCCATCTCAATATCTAATATCCCCTTTTTTAGTATCATATAAACTCAGCCGGCGATATTTCTTACATTGGATCTCTACATAGCACTACTTATTTAGAACCATTTTAGAACCACGTGGACGCAAAAACTTATTCGCGTAAAAAGATTTTTGAAATTATAATATTATAATGATAGATTGCTACATTATTTTATGTAATTTATTGATTTTAATCAGTTTCTATCATTTAGGCATTGTTCCGTTTCAACAATAATAATACTTAAAATCTGTACAATAGAATCATAGGGATTGAATACGTCTAACATTTTTGTCGTTACACTACTATAGTTCTTTATGATGGATTTATTTTTGACAAGGATATGATTTGTTGCCATTTGAACTTTTCTATGTCCAATTGGTTTGTTGATTTTTATTAAACAAGGAGTTAGCTAAGTACAAAGACTAACTTTGCAAACTCTATCATTCGCTTGTCACACGGGTATTGGTCTACAATTGTATCCAATTTCCGTATAGCTCCAATTTTTGCAATTACCTCAATTTAACTCAATTTAATAAGAAGTTGATTGGCCATTGTGTTTTATACTTTCATGTATCAAAGAATCGGCGCCGTTTGTTCTATCATTCATTATACTAAGAAATTAAAATAGATGGACTATAATTAAGGTTGTAATAATGAATCTTGATATGTATGTTGTAAATGACGTTGGCACACAATCATAGAACTCCTGACCAAACTAACTTCTGAGCTAATTGAGTTTTGAGTTATTTCTACGTTAACTGAATTAGAAGTAAAATCCATGATCAAAACTTTCAAGAAAAATTTAAAATGAATACTACAGGAAATCTTTATCGCCTCTTTATGAACTCGTCATTTTCTGCTTTACATTGCAATTTGCTTTACGTACATAAGTACTAATTATCTTAAATTTTAGATGTGGTTCTTAATTGTTTATCAGACTTTAGATATCACCTTGTCCTTGATTCAGTAAATGTTCTTTTTATTCTAAACGAAAACAATAAACGTTAAGAAGTTAGCATGATGCAATGTTGTATCCCTTCTATTTTGGTTCTTAGAACCTGGGATAGTGTGGCTGTTCCAAGCTCTGGTTCCATGCTATGAATAAATACATGATAGTTATATACAAATCATCCTGTAGGGAAGACTTCATTATTATAAGAAATTCCTTAAATTTCGTTTTCATCACACTTGTGAACTTTTTAAACAAAATTACCCCATAATATTAGAGCTCTCTCCCTACATCAAGTTTTCAATATTTTAAATATCCAATCGTTAAATATGATTAATCAATTTCATTTTCTGACACAGCTTATCGAAATAAGGTAATCGTGGTTATACTAGTTTTAAGAACTTCGTAACTATTCTTTTTCAACATGTGTGTGTGAAATGATTAAATAAAATGCTTCCATTATGTGCGCGGTTTCTTAGTATCTCGTACCTCAAAACTTCAATGTTTCAGATATTCCTTTTGTTCAGACACCTTATCGATATTCTACCTCTCTTATCAATTCTTCGCTGGGTAGCAAAGCAGGCTTCCGATTAATTCATAAATTTAAAAGGGCACCGACACATCGAAAATGTTAAAGGAAAACTGACACAAGCAACTCGACAGGAAGAAGGCATAGTTCTCACATAGCGCTTAAAAGCATACGCAAAACATTGCTATTTGGAAAGTTGAAAGGTATATTGAATTGAAATGCATGTTGAATGGAATGTAGAACAACATTTCAGATGATCTTTCTGAAGTAAAATTCAGAGATAACAACGACAGTTATACCGCCAGATATCACCGACGTAGTATATAACAATAGTAAAAGTCTCATACAGAGTTTAAAAACCCACACCAACTAAGAAATCTAAAAGGTAACAGACAGAATATGAACAGCAGAAAATGCAATCATTCATCACAGCCGCAGAGTGCGACAAAGATGGTAGAACAAAAGTAAACAAAAAAACAACATCATATTTTATATCGGCCCTGGTAGTATCGAATTTATTTTACAAAATATATTTATTTTTATATTGGGGCGGGACTACAGATCCATTGGTCCATATGTATATACATAGCAGTATATTTGTTTTGTTTATAAAAGTAAATAATTAATATAGGTACATACAAGTCGATATCTGTATATAAATTCATCGTATTTATGTAGATATGATATGCTCTTTTTTTGCAATTATATGTGATAGTATGGGTTAATGTCTATTACCATAACGAGAAACTGAAAAGTTTTACGTTATTAAGGATCATATCATTGGAACCATAAGAGCTGAACCCCTCATATGTGGTATCCTTTTAAAGAGAATCATTTACTTGAAATTAAATTTAGTTGCGGCCTCTTTCGATTTAGCGAAAAATCTTATTTGGATACAATTTGAAAAAAACTGGCTGACAACCTACTAAAATTTGCCGTAAAAGGTTACCACCATAATGTGTGGTAATTAGTGTGTGTATGTTTTATTGTGTTTATATCGGTATATGTCACTAATTTAACAATATTGGTTAAATGAATGTAGCTACTTAATATCTAAAATAAGTAAAATTAAGTATACACAATGTCCGAATGTGTATTGGTACTTCTTATTGAACATTCATAGAGAAATACTTGGTTACACTTGATTACGTTTGAAGTTCGATAAACTTAACCAGACGATATTCTTTAAATCTATATAATACTAGAATATATTATACATCAAAACGTTTTGTTTTACTTATAACACACGGCAGTCTATAATTTGTCATTACTTTAAGAATCTAAGAATTTCAGAAAATTTTGAAAAAATTACTTTTTGCTAATTAAAAAAACAGAGGAATAATTAAAACTTACATTGTAATATTGTAATACTCCATTCTTCGGTACAAAGTACTAGTCGGAATTTTCTTACACTAACCTGAAATCAACGAAAAAGATTTCAACCAAATTCCAATAAATCAAATGAAATCAACTTGTTTTCAAAATTTCATATTTTGTAGTCCTAGAGATGAACATAGAGTCCTACAGATTATCCCATGGTTCACAAATTATCGAGAGCTGATGGAAGATGTACATCGAAAATAACATGTCTAGTTTATTCCGCTATAATAGATTATAAGCGCTTCTGGAATTGGGGGATTCTCCGGCATTTCCACCACAGTAAGAACCCGGCGTATGCTCCATATTCTTGTAACGTAATAATGGATTACACATAATACATTAAATATTGGCAAATGATTCGACCGATTTAGGTTGCATTCATCATTCTACTTACCTTGTTTATTGATAGAATATATTGTAATATTGGGGAATGTTTCGGCGTCGATTTACGGGTAGTTTTTACTCAATTCGTTCTGTTCACATGACGTCTAGGCATCGCTTCCAGCTCGATGATGTTGTTTGACATTTGAAAAACGAATATGGTTGTTGAAGTATGTAACGCTACATAGAGTAGATGCTATACAGAAAATTCTGAGTACCCCCTGCACCGAACCAATGTCTTCTACCTGTGCAACATGTCTGGCCCAAGTGACATGATCGATTTGAAACTTATTGGCGTCTTAACTAGTTGCAATTAAGTCATCATTTGACTAAAACCAGATGATATAAAAGTAATTTAACCAGGTTAAATGTATCAATATGACTACTCATACGATTTTAGTCAAATAAAAATTTATTTACAATAGGGTAAAGAAATAAAAACTAGATGTAATTAAGTCCTCATTTGCTTTAAAACCACCACTAGATTTAACCAGATTAATTGTATGACATAATTTCAAAACAGAGACAACTGAACAAGACAACTAATTCTTATAAAACACCCCAGGAAATTTTGTCACTGGATTCCTTTCAATAAGTATCCACAAGTATCACTGTCACAATCCCTGAACACTATAGGAGCATGTGTGTTCATTAGCTCTCCACGGTGAAATAGGTGAAAGGCTTACGAAACCAAGCAACACACATGCGTCGGAACTACTCATTCTTATAAAATACCTGGAAGTCGTCCAACATTTGAAAACGTCAGAAACTTCAGCAATTTAATATACTTTACTCAGAAGCTTCAAAAAGCGGCTCTGAAAATTCAACGTTAGAGAATTTCCGCAAATTGATCATTAAAAAAAATTTATCCATCTGATATAATTCTTTCAATAATTTATTGACAAACAATTTCCCGCTCTTCACGAAACTAATAGTCGAGAAATGATTTCTGACAAACAAATGCTTATGTACCAATCAGCAGTTAACGTGCTTCGATTTTGTAAAGGAATTGTAATCGCATGTCTGGATTTTAATCCAAAAGTTGCGACTTATTTTTGCGACACACTGCGGAAACGGATGACTTTGGTTGACTTCTCCTCATCTTGAAACACGATACAGTAGATTGGCGTTTATGACACGAGCCGCCATTTGTTCCTTAGTCAACAGATGCGGGATGCAACGAGAAACATTTTTCTCGGCGCCCAACTCATCATGTAAAATCTTTTGGATTGAGGTCTTAGACATGCCTAAGGAACTATCGATGTCCCGGTAAGTTACGTGACGATTTTCATTACATATCTGGCACACAGCATTAACGTTTTCCTGAGTTATCTCTAATTTTGGTGGACCTGATTTAGAATGATTGCTGAGATTTGTGCGTCTACGTTTGAGAGCACCAGTGGGAAATTGTCGATTTATATGGTGCTTCATTACCAAAAACCGGAACCAACTTGGCAAGACATTGTTGTTGCGATACACTTCGTGAGAATACTATGTATCTAAATTACGGTGTGGTCTTGAAGTGAAATATTATAATTATAATCACACTAGCGCACGGAGAAAAAAAATTGAGAAAGTTATTGTTCAATTTGTAGAAAAAAACTGCCTAATTTCATTCTAGTCATAATAATGATGCAGTAATTTTGGTTGTGACTGAAGTTTTTGAGGAGATTTATTCCGTAAGTTCCCTTTGAAACTTAGGCGCGTACACTTTTGAAATCATATTATTTAATTGTTCGGGTTTTACTATTGAAGTTTTTAAATACGAATACATTATATAGTTGTAATTAAGAAAATAATAGTAACTTATGTTTGTAGGTCAAATAAGAATTAGCATTCTTTGATACAACATTTCTGTATAACTCTTGTCCTAGAAAATAAGGATAACAAAACTAAATTATACTTCGTTAAAAGTACTTCCTTGTTTATTAAATTTTATTTCTACAACTAGATTCAGCTTTTGGTTATCTTCAACTGATTACAATTAAATTATTTTACTACAGTATGCATTTCTTAACTAAATGTATTTAATACTATTATTTATTTTGCTAGTTTTTATACCTATGTTTTATCATATTATTTTGGCAGTTTTGATTCTCCGCTTAAAATCACATAAAGAAGATACAAACCAACAAAGTAAACAATATTATTAAGTAAATTTAGTTCAGAAATACATACTGTAAGTAAATAAAGTAATTTAAATGTAGTTACCTGAAGATGGCTTCTTTATTACAGATCAAAGGGGCAATCATGATAACTGTAAATTCTTTTATTCAATTTAAAAATTCATTTAAAATTTTAAATATCATGTATAAATAAGCATGCAACTGTGAATTCTACAATTTTTGCGTTTTTGTAAGCACGATATATCTAACGGTTAGTTTAATATATTTGCACAAAGAAATGTATAAAAGATAAGCGAATACAATTTAGATTTGAATATAATTTAGATTGTAGTCCTACCTATAGTTCCAATCTTAAAATCAGAAATATTCTTAATTAAATTAACACTTCATTATATTACTACGATAATAATTATGTATTATAATTATTCCTGTTTATAGTTTATCTATAAACTATTATTAGTTTATCTAAAATTCGACTTTAGTAACCTTTCGCAGTGTTTGGCAGTACTTATATTTAATAACTCTATACTAATTTACTTTAAAAATAGAAGCATTGTCGTTAATTTTGATACTATACAAGGTTATTAAAAAAATTGAATCCAACTTAAGGAATTTATTTTTAATGAAGTATAAATTGGATATGAACAATATACATACTAATGAAAGAGGGTTCAAAGTTTTTTTAACACAGATTATAAGTGTTCAAAGTGTCCCCACATTGCTGCATGGCAAACATCTAAGCGGTATCAAAGCTCATCCCATACGCGAGAAAGCATGACTTGTGTTACTGAGTTCACCGAAGCAGTGATACGATTCCGCAGGTCGGCGAGAGTTCTTGATAGAGGTGGGACGTAAACAGCTTCTTTAACATAGCCCCACTAGAAAAAGTCACATGGCGTGAGATCAAGAGATCTCGGTGACCAGAAGTGTAGAGCAACGTCTTCCCATGCGACATATTCATCGCTGAGGAAGGGATTGATTTAAAAATCTTCGTAGATCACGCTGGCAAAGCAAAATGAAGTCTTGTGTATCTTCGGTAAGTTGAGAAAAAAGCCATTGTTCCAACATGTCCAGATTCGGTATTCCACTTACAGTGCTTTCCGCAAAAATGAATGATCCATAAACTTTTGCCCGTGAAAAGGCACAGAACACGTTTAGCTTCGCCGAGACTATCTCATGTTGCGATGTTGTACGGAGATTTTGCAGACCCCATATGCGAACATTGTGTCTATTTATTTTTCCACTAAGATGGAACGTAGCTTCATCACTAAAAATTAAACGCGGTAGAAACGCCTCATCCTCCATCATTTCTAGCATATTACAACAAAATTCAATACGCTTTTCTTTGCCATTCTCAACGAGAGCTTACACAAGTTGTAAGCTGTACGGCTTGTACAATAAACGCCGTCTCAAAACTCGCCATACAGTTGGTTGGGGTATCGTAGTTCTCTACTAGCTCAATTGGTTGACTTTCTTGGACTACGAACAAAACTGTCTTCTATTCGTCTCACGTCATCCTCTGGCACACGCGGTCGGACCGGGCTTTTTCCTATGCAGAGACATCCAGTTTATTGAAATTGCTTAAACCAACGGCTTATGTTTTTCCTAGTTGGCGGTTGAATGCCGAGCCGGAGTTTGATGTTCCAGAGTTTACACCTAAAAAATGCAGTGTACTGAATCCCAATCGATTGGTTATTAAACGTCTGAAACCTGTCAGATCATGGTATCATCTACAAAGTAATTTGAAACAATGGGCCCTGTATGTGGAACGATATCTTAGAGGAATTCAATATTCGAAAGGAAAAACGCTTTTTTCGGAAATAGAAAATGACTACGAACATAAATACGATTTACGTGAACGGTCATCAGAAATTTCGATATTTACAATCGTTGATGGAATGTGAAAGAGAACGAATCAGAAGAGATCTTCAAGTTATAAATGTGGAGAAATACACTCATTGTCCACGACTGCTCAAACTAATATCACCGATTTGCGATCATCATGATGAATCTTGCTGTTATGGATGTATACTGGAAAATATTCAAACATTATACGATTATATTATCACCAACAAGATCGATGCTGATGATAGGATAGGGACAAGAAGAAGAATACTGTTATTGCTATTAGATTTATTTTACCTATTATATATTTATGTAC
>WYDF02086338.1:0-11008 GCA_009867245.2 Adranes taylori | reverse complement strand
AAATCCAAATCCAAATCCAAATCCAAATCCAAATCCAAATCCAAATCCAAATCCAAATCCAAATCCAAATCCAAATCAAATCAAATTAGTTCAAATCAGATCAAGTCACATCAAGTCACATCAAACCATATCAAAACAGATGACAACTAAATATAAACTAACCAAAAATGAACTAAAATTAAATCGTATTCCAAAAATCTCAAATTATTTTATTTAATCGAATCCCCGGTATTCGCTCTAGCTGAAAAGAAAGGCTATCCGGTACGTTTCAACCTTCTTTAGCCTAGTTTACCCCTTACCCCTATGCTTTTCCTATATATCTTCACTCTCGTTCCTCTTTCCCCATCTCCTCTTTCTTTCCTTATTAAATCTTCCATCTCTAACCCATTTTCGCCCTTACGCACTCTTCGTTTTTTCTTTTCGTTCCTTTTATCCATTATTTCTCTTTCTTATCCTACTCCTAATTCTCTTCATTATTTCTAATCCCATACCCTTATGTCAGAAACATACCCACCAGTTTTCATTTCTTACATCTTATCTTTGCTACACGCCATACATACTATGTCGGTTGCATATGTAAGAGAGCATACCTTTACCCTAGCAATATATAGCCCACCTGCTTGTCCCCTCTAAAAAACGCCCTCGAGATCTGACAAGAATATATTGAACAGACAAGCGCTTAATGGGAAACCTTGTTTTACTCCCCTTTTTGTCTCAAACCGTGCAGAAACGCATTCATTTACTATTGCTGCTACTTTCGTACCCTCATACCATTATAGTTATCATCATCATTTCATACCATCATCCTCACGATACCTTTTGACGCTCCCACCCTCTCCATTCTCTCCCACAACCTGTCCTTTACAGTCCTATCAAACCCAGCTTTAAAGTCAACAAATAGAATATATAACCTTTTCTCCAATCTCTCTATACATTATATAATCTATAGTGTAGAGAGATCTCCCTCTTATAAATCTATTCTGCGTGTGCGACAATATTGCTTTCACTCTAATTTCTTCTTCCAATCTTCTATTTATGACCCCGGCATATACAATCTATACAATCCATCCATTACAGTTACTCCACTATAAATATTTACATCCATTCTGTTTCCTCTCTTATACGCTTTGACAATTTCTCTTTTTCTCCATTCATCGGGTACTTTCCCTTCACCCACCCATATCTTATTAATTCCCCTTACTAGACATACAATCCATTCTCATAGAAACACTCCCATACATTCACTGACTTTTTATTGGGGCCAGGTGCACCATCATTCTTTAATCTCTTTATCTCTGACCTCACCTAATCAACCATTATTTCCTTCATCTAACTACTACCATCCACTCTATTACCCTTTCTTCATCCCTATCACACATACTATTATTTTCCTCGACAAGCCATTCTTTCCTACACATCTCCTATTCCCCTACGTTAGTCTTACACCTTTCTAATTTTCTTCCTACTATCCCTCTTCTTCTCAGATAACTCCATACATTCTTTTCAACTCACAACTTACTCACCTTCTCTTCTTCCTTCCTCCTCTTCCGTTCTTTTACTTTCTATTCTTCCACTCTCTATTTCTCCACTCCTCTCTAGCAGTATCATATTCCTCAGCATCCCCTACCTTTACTTTTCTCAGTATCTGCCTTACTTTCCTTTTCCTTTTAATCCATTCTTCATCCACCTCACTATGTTACTCACATATTACCTTGTATATTGTATTGTTTTGTTCATTGATGCAGTTACGTGTGTTAATGTAGTTTTGATTATGCCAAAAAAGGTTATTTACTTACTTACTTGCGAACATATGCAAAATCATTAATAGTATCATCGATATTTGATGTTAGAGAGAGAGAGAGAGTGAGAGAGAGAGAGAGAGAAAGAGCAGCTAAATATATATCTAATTTTGTCTTGTGTGTTTCTCTCTTTTCCTTATAAATTGAACCTGAGTTCCTACTACTAGCAAAACGAGGAAGATATATTGCTATTTTCGATCCTGGACAACAAACTTGAACAAACGGTAATCATTTTCAACAAACTGAAATCATTTATTTAAAAATCGTTTCACATTTATTTACATGTACAATGGTAATAAGTTTGATTTTTAACTAAATTTTAACCTGAAGATGTCATACGCATACATCTCGAAATCATTCCACATATTTCTTTACAAATCCAAATTCCGGTCATACATATCGAAATTATTCCCCATATTTCCTCACAGTTTCACTTATAAACGACAATTACATTATTTGTGGTATAGATGCTGATAAAAAAAAATTTCTAGCAAAAAATTTAAATGATGAATTGTGTATATATGTCGATTATGGTTTACGAAAGAAATCGAGGAATATGTGATATTAAAAATGCTATAAAAATTGAAAAATGATGAATTTTCAATTCTTTTATGAACGAGGATTTTAATGTTGGTTGCCGAGTTTTTTAAATGAAAGTAAGAAATTGTATTTTTTCATAACATTTTTTGTACTGAAGATGTCCTATGGAAATCGTTGTTATGTAAATTAAATTGCTTCATTTTATGCTACTTGCTTTAAAAATGCAATTCTTCCTATAGATTTATAGTAAATCGAGCTTTATTTAACTGAAGTCTGTTGGTTGGTTGGTTGGTTAAATCAACCTGGTTTTATTGCAATTGGAGATATCTGTTTATCTAACTCCATCAATCTAGTGACTGTTTTTTGGCCCGCCATCTTGGTTATCAAACGCTAATGCGTGCGACTCGTTATGCTATTTACAATAAAAATACAGATAATTATATACATTGAAAAAATTACAAGTGTGTACGCACCTTTAGTTTGAAAGCTAAAAAAATATAAGAGTGTACTTATATTTAGCTCTCAACGACGTCATCTGCTCAAATATTAGCATTTAAAAATATTCAAAGATGTTTTCAGCTCAAATATTAACATTTCAAAATTCAAATTATCGATTGCTGAGTGCACTCATGCGTTGTTTTTTAATTTAAATTTTTTATTTTAGCGCTACTTCAATTCTCTGTACTATATTTCAAAAGCCCAAACATAAATTATTTATCGTCCGTCATATTGGATTTTAATTTGACATGTCATGAATTTGAGCTGTCAAATTCAATTTTCTGCCAATGACGTCAATGCCGTCATCTTGATTTTTTCGTTTAGTACGGGCTGAGTTTAGTATAAGGTCTTGGTGGGTTGGTGGATGTTTAGAATCCGCGATCGCCTACTACTCATTATTCCTTTGGTGCATGATTTTGAATTCTCTTACATTAGATTAAAAAACATTTGCACAAGAAGCAGATATTCTCCAAACAGATTTAAAAGTTTCATTTGCTGTTTGAGATCCGATTACTCCTTTAAAAAATTATAATAGGGACGTTATTGGTTTTACGTAAAAATATGTCATTTTTATGTACCTAAATAACATATGTTTTATAAGATGTGTTGTTTTACAAGCACTGGTTAAAAATATATTAAAGCATACCGTACCGTAAATTATATGGTATTCGTTTAGATCTAGTAGAATTGAGACATTAGATCCAGCCAACTTTTTTTTGCAACACAACAATAGGCACGCGTCAAACAAAGTGATCGCCACATAAAGAACAAAAAAAATGTAAATATAAATAAAATCCGTCAAATCAGTGCGAAATTCTCATTTAATTGGAAAATTTCGGATTTGTTCATTGAACCAAATCAAATCTTTGCTTCTTTGCATAAATTATTATTTTAATCTTTCGTTGCATTGAAATTGTACTAGATGCAATAAAATATTGATCTTAATAATTGTGCCGCAACAAAATAGGAAATGCCTCCTTAGGGACCTACAATAAGAAAGTCCTCGTTCTCCTTTAATAAAATAACAAAAAAGTTTAAATTAATTTAAAATAAAGTAAAGATTAAACAAAATCAATTTAGTCCCGTTCGTTATGTTGGATTGACAACGAAGTTCGATTCTAATTATAATACAAATAAGATGTAAATATATAATACTATTTAAGATAATATAATACTATTTCATATGTCTTCGGTTCCATTTAGCAAAAATTCAAATATAAAAATTGTCGAACTAACATGTAATAAATTTGTTATTAAGAAAGATGTGGTTTTTGACGGAAACATGATTTGCAGTTAAATTGCCGAGACGGACAACGTTTGGTTGGTGCGTGAATTTGGAGTCTCGTGATGGTGATG
The DNA here is from genome assembly GCA_009867245.2 of Adranes taylori. Classification (NCBI taxonomy): domain Eukaryota; kingdom Metazoa; phylum Arthropoda; class Insecta; order Coleoptera; family Staphylinidae; genus Adranes; species Adranes taylori. The sequence goes on along the minus strand of WYDF02086338.1, from coordinate 6,815 downwards.
CTGATGTCGGCGGAAACTGGATATTGACGAGTGAAGCGAGCGATTGCAGACGGTCTGTAAAAGAATATGGACGACAAATTGTTTTCCCGGCGGTGTTAGTGACGGTGCTGCTTCGATAAGGATGTCGCGTTGGTGGGATTGATACATTAGCGAGGTAGATCAGTCGATGATTCGAGAGGCGGTGAGGTAGATTCGATGGTGTGATGGATTAGTTGATTTGCTGCTACGGTTGGTTCGTCTATGAGGTAGGTTCGTCGGCTCCTTGACGTGGCATCTCTTCCTAGCGTCGTTCTTCTCCAGGATGCTCGAAGATACGGTTCAAGTATATGGGAGAGAATTTGAAAATATATAAGTACGAGAAAAAACGTGAAGAAATGAATATTTAGAGGGTCGAAAGATTCAGCCGATGATATAAATTATATAAATTCGTGTAAACTTGTTTTGCTGACATAGAAATTTTATTACTGATTTCGTAAGGATTTAATTAAATTTTCTGTTGGTGGAACATTAAATCGGAGTTGCGCTGACAACGCTTTATTTAAAAATGTCTAGTTATATTCATGTGTGCGAAAATGCTCACTCTGGACACGAATTGTTGGTCATTTAGAGTATTAGAGTATTATGCTAATAACGAGCGAAATGCTCACTCGATATTACCAGGACAAGACCCAGAATACGTCTTGTTGTATGTGCCTTGGATCTGGCTTTTTATATGAAACTAGAGATTTTTGGTGTCCAGCTTTGACGGCGTCAACTTTTGACGCTAACGGCAGAAACTAAGCAGGGCTTAGTCGGAATTTCTGCTAAAATCGTTATGAAGGGTGAACAAGAAATCAGAAGAATTCTTGCGGACTTCACAAATTTTAAGGAATAATATCGCTTAGCATCCTTATCTCAATATTACGTTTGTATGATTCTGTGATGGGTTGCTCTTAAATCAGCTTTAGCCTGCAAACGAACAACGATCTGCATTTCTGCTTCTACTGCGGATAAAAGCCAACCAAATAACGACACCTTCAAAGTTTATTGAACTCACTAAAAGTTGTTTGTCGAAATACCAAGTCATCGAAATGCCGTGCAGACGAGACTACGCGAAGTTCAATCAACTCATAAAAGGAGGTCGAATGATTTTTTTCAATGACCTCAGGTTCAATAACCCTATTAAGAGCTTATTTGTTCGAATTTGAAATCCCAAAAAGCGAAAATCCATAATAAAAACAATCGGCTGCCAGGCGTCATAAGAGAGACGAAACATATTTCTCTCTCTTGCTGTGTACCAATTTTTTGCTTATTTTCAACATCGATGAAAGATCACATAAAACGCAAAAAACATCTGATCAGCACATCTGAACATCAGGCTATATTCCTCAGATGCCATCTTACGAGAAGGTCGGCGACCATCATGCGGTAATCATTTCTATTTTGTACGCATCGGATCAACATTGCTACATCACGAATATTAAGCCATTCTCGAAGATTCCTCATCCAAGGAAACTTTTTCAACCCGAGACCACGTCTTACTCTCAATCTTACCTTCGATGATAAGCTATAGCAGGCTGTACTTACTGTTTCGGAAGATGTGTCCGAAATAGGCTGCTTTGCTTCTTTTCACGATTGTGAGTACTTCTTGCGTTTCCGGCTTGTCGGAGCACTTCGACATTGGTGACATGATCAGTCCAGGAGATCTTAAGAATTCTTCTCTACATCCAGATCTCGAATGCTTCTAGTCGGTTCATGAAGGAGATTTTAAGCGTCCAGCCTTCGACGCCATATAGCAGCACCGACAGCACGTAACACTTCACGACGCGCAAACGCGTTTCGAGTCGGAAATCGCGGATGCTCACGAGATGTTTTAGCATTTGGAATACGCTTCGCGCTAAACCAATCCTGATTTTAATTTCCACATCCGAATGCCAGTCTTCTGTCAACCAGCATCCAAGGTACCTGAATCCAAGTTTCAGCGTGGTTACAACGTTTTCTGTCCGATGTTTACTAATCACCACCATCTTTGTTTTTTGGGTGTTCATCTTCAGACCTAACTCTTTACTCTCTGTGTTGATTCTATTTAGAAGAAATTGAAGGTCTTCTGCATTTTCTACTAGAACCATGATATCATTTGCGTATTCCTTTGTCAATGTCATATAGAGCATTTTCAAAGATAGCTTCTGAGTATAGGTTAAAGAGGGTTGGGGATAACTGGATCTGCGACTTTGATTTGAGCTGTTTGGTTCCAGTACAGCTTCTTAATTATATTAATGTCCTTGCTGTCGAAGCCAATGCGTATCAGTCGGCTTAAGAGAATGTCATGTTTTACATTATCGAAATGCCTTTTCGTAGTAAATGAACAACATTCAATTTCTTCGGCAGATTGATGAAGGTAGATTTCAAGGGACGTTTCCAGTGTTGTATATTCGGTAAAACATCTACAATAGGGTGTCACTATTGTCGATGACAATCACTTTGAGCAGCTCCACGTAAATTTCGTCTAGGCTTACTGCTATGCCAGTTCTTGTTTGACTCAGTTCTGCTTTTGTCAGTTCTGCTTTGGGGATTTCAGGTCTTTGAGGTCTCCCTGAGGTGTGTCCTCGATGTCATCAAGTGTATTTCAGTCGTCTTCAAAGAGCTCGGTGATGTACTTTTTCCATACTTCTAGTTGCATCTCTTTAGCTACAACTAGTTTATTATCATCTCCAACCAACTTCGCCACGGTTCGTTTTTGGGTGGTGTAGCTTACTTCATTTACTCGCAGGTTGAAACTCTCATGCTTATCTTCAAGCCTTCTGCCTCTCTACAACTGTTGTTCATAGAGGCTTCTTTCGGTGACCTTATTTTTCTCCTAATGATTTTGTCAATATATTTGAAGGCACCTACATCAAACTTAAGTTTTCTTCGATGGTTATTAAGCCAAAGATCTCGTCTGTCATCTAGTTCTTTTTCTTTTCCATTGTATGGAAGCCTAGCTAACCTACAGCTGTTTCTTTCAGCGTTGTTTTCTGTTTCTTACAAGACTCATTTACATCGAGTTCCGGATTCATCTTCAAATTTGCGATTTTCCTGCTGATTATGTTCGACAGTTTATTCCTTACCTCGTCATTCTAGAACTTGTTAATGTCAATTATCTTAGCTGGTTGTCTTGCTGGTTGTCTTGCTTGCTGTATTTTTAGGCGTTGTCGGATCTCTGCGATAACAGGGTTGTGATCTGAGTTCATGTCGACGCCTGCGTATGTTTTCACGTATTTAACACAGTTCCTGAATGGAGAATTGATCATAACGAAGTCTATCTGGTTCTTACAATGGTTTAGATTTTAGGATTGTCCAGCTCCATGTATAGAGGAGGCTAGGTGGAAGCTCGAACTACGTATTGGTAAGGACTAGGTTCTTGTCCTGAGAGAACTGCAGCAGTCTGTCACCTCTTTCATTACCCTGTCCCTGGCCGTGTGGTCCCACAATATAGTAGAACTTGCCCTTACTTATTTTAGGCTTCAGGTCTCCCATGACGTTGTTTATGTCATCACCTTTTAAAGCTCTCATTGACTCGTCGATTTGTTCGTAGCATGCTTCTACTTCTTCATCCGGTTTATTGAGAATTGGCACATATACCTGTATCAGATTGATATTCTTTGGGTGTCCTCTTAGTTGCAAAAGCATTCAACGTTCTGAGTACGGGACGAAGTTTGAAACATACTTGTCTAGGCGTTGTCACACAAAGATGAGAACGACGTGTCGGTGGTGTGGGTCATTGTAGGTCCTTCTGTTTTCCACTCCCCGTTTCAAGGCCAAAATGTTTTACTAATTCCTAGTTTGTCAAGTTTCATCCTATTCATTTCCAAAACTACATTTTTCAACTTACCTGTCTGGAATAGTATCCTTACGTTCCAGGTCGCAATCTTGATCAGTTTGTTGTTCTGACGAGAGGCTATATATTATCTTATTTCCTTCTGACAGATTTTGGTACGACTTGAACGCTTTCTCAGCTGGCTCTCTCTAACACATACGAATACGAAACGTTTGTTAGTTTTTCTGCGCTTGGTCTGACTCCAACTACGTTTGGTCTGACTCCAATCTATAAGAGGCACATAAGAGGCGCGTATTGCTTGCTGATGGCTGACGGCTTTGATCAGTGATTCTACACATAGCGTTAGCTAACTGCATGTAAAAAAACGTGTGCCCATACATCGTGTGCCGAATAAATCCGTTGCTCGAAATATTTTAATAAAATATAATTAAATAAATGAATGCTTGGTTTGTTTGCTTGGCTAATAATTAATAAATTAATTAGTTGATGACCGCTTGATTGATGTTTTCGTTTATCGATTCTGTGAGGCTATGTCCAATATGTCGATAACATTTTTTTGAGTACTTTGCAAAATTTCTATAACTTGTGAAAATTCAGTTAGATAGTAATGGCACTGATCATGATTTCTAGTAACCCATTTTCTTATATGAACAGGTGTCCCAAAATCCCACACCATAAAATTTTTACTAATTTGCAATGTTTTCTTGTTGTAAGACTGATCAAAGTTGAGAACTGAGGAGCGGTTGGAGATTATTCTCTTTTGTGGAAAGGAAGAATTCTCCCAAACGCATGTTGCAGATAAATTTAATGTGAGGTATCCCGAACAAGAGCCATTGTCCCACTCAACCGCTAGCAAAGTTCAAGGCTACAGATAATGTGGCTAATGGAGAAACATCTAGACTTCCGGGTACTTTATAAGAGACTTTGGCATGGAAGGGGTTTTGGGCAAAGTTATCAGCAATTTGGAAATATCAACCTGCCGAAAACGCTTAGAACTGGGCGTTCCTCAAACCATACTCTGAAATATCTTGCGAAAACACAAGTTTCATCCGTATAAGTTACAAATGTTACACCACATGTCTAAAGACGATCCAGATCGCCGTTTGTGAATGTGCTGAAGGAGGACACAGAGCCAACATAACATTCGGTATTGGTCTGGTAGTAACCCTCATTAATTTATTGGCAGTAAGAAACAAGGAGCTAATCATGTCATTATTTGGTGTGGTCTTTGGACAAACCCGATTATGGACTTATTTGTGAACACTTAACGGTGAACTTTACTTTGCAATGTTAGAATTACTACCTAATTTGGTAGTGCTAAGTTATGGATTACCAGATTGGTTTATGCAGAATTGTACACCCCCGAACTTGTAGTTGGCTAGATGAAAATTTATCCCAGTGAATCGGCCATAGGGGACGAGAGGAATGAGCTCCACAATCCCCAGGTTTAAACCCGATGGATAGTGCTGTGTAAGTTAATGTAAAATCAAAAGTTTATTCGGTCAAGATTAGGGACAAAAATTATCTGCGGCAGTGCATCACTACTATGTGCAGTTCAGTAACGCCTGACATGGTAACCAACATTCTGCACGGGAGACCGTTATTAATTGCCGTTTTTAAGACGGAAATCATATTAAGCACATATGGTAAATCCTTATGGCACAAAACTTTTAGGACACCTGTAGAATCCAATTATATGTCTGCCCTTTGGAGCTATTGTCGCATGTATATTGCTGTTTCTCTAAAAACATTTTTTGCATCTTTTCTCTAGTTTTTGTTTCATTTTTGATGGTTTTTGTCTAAACATTAGACTCTTTGTATACCAGGCAAATCTATATAATATATTTTTATTTACGTGAAAAGCGTGCGTTGAAGCTGTTCTATAGGCAGAGATTATTTCCAGTAGATTTATTTTCTGGATTTTGTCCTTGTGTCTTTACATCGCATAGTTTCTGTCCAAATTTGTGCAACATATAAAAACAATAATTTTTTATTTGTTTTTTTTGACCATCTTTAATTTTTCTAGTTTTGTTGTCATGTGGGTTTTAAAATGGAGTGCTTTTTGATTTTTACTTTTGACTTTTGGAAGCTTTAGTCTTTACCCTCCCGTAAGAAAGACTATTTCAGTTTTTTTTTTGGAGCCGTTGCTACTGCTTTGCCTGAACGTATAATTCCATGTTCGTTAGAAAAAGATAGAATTTAGACGCCGATTTATTTGCATAGGTGAACTATTGAAATGCAGAGTATTGATCATGAATGTATGCGGATGCATGTGCGCGCGTGCTTTCTACGATTTTATGACGTATTATTGTTAAGTGTTTATGCTGAATATATTTGAAAAGTGCTGGTAGCGGTATAGAAGCGTACATACGAGATACACTGGTTTTGGCAGTCGCTTGCTGGTTTATTCACAAATGTTAAATACTGCTCTTTGTACAGTGAATTAAAGGGAGAACCTTACCGCGTCGTGAAGTAATGTGTAAAGGATTTCATATGACCCGTTCAACGGAGAAAAAGTTGAGCGAGACTCATGTCCATTAGAGCGAGATGTTTAAGCATATAAATTTAGTTCTTGGTTCGTTCTGACTTCAAGAGCTCCATACCAGCCAACAGCAATATCAGCATACACCAGCTACAGCAACACTCATCGGCAGCGATTGTCGTCAAGGAACCGCCTTGGTAAGCGACTTTGTATAACATACGCATTTTGTACTATTGTATATATTTATCATAGCTTTTTTTCCTTCTAATTTTTCTAGTTCCCACATAATTAGAGTATATATTACTAGACAAACGTCAACGGCGGCTAGTCTTATGCACTCGATAACGGTAACACTAAGCGTCACATGGCCGGCCTTGGTATACAGGTCATCCACATCATCTGAACCATGTCATCTGAACAGGTCATCCTCATTGTACGAATATTAACCTCCCTCCATATATATATATGGACCGTTTATTTTGAAAGTGGTGTAAGTCCATTTTCTCTTGTTTCGAGAAAATTAGAGGTTAGCATATC
>WYDF02086327.1:0-11008 GCA_009867245.2 Adranes taylori | reverse complement strand
TTGTTTCATTTTAGTACAAGTTTTGTTTGAATAGGTTACATATTTTCTATCGATTTCGATTACGTCACATCAAAAATGGTTCATTTTTGACAATCTTTTTGTTGACTTTTTTAATGGTACACCCAGTATATTTGTTTCTAGTTTGAAAGAACAGACCTTCACCTATCCAGCGATATAAGGTTTTTCAAAATCGGTTAACAAATGGCTGAGTAATTCAATTAAGTTAAAATGAGAGATGCAAAGTAGAAATCACGTAACATCAATTTGCTTAGTTCTTCTAATCATAGTAGGTTTTGGCAGTTTTATGTAAATGTCAAATTTATCAACTTTGCGTATTTTCTGATATTGTTGTTATATGTTTTTAATGGTGTTTTCAGACATAGAAAAACCAAATGTAATCTATTTTGCTGAAACGAAATCGGTGTCTTTAACTAAAAGACGTCTCTTCACAAATTTTAATAAACAACCACCCACATCAAAATCAATTAGACGTTGGTTCCATAGTTTTAAAAACTACGGATCATTATCTCGAAAGAAAAGAGGTAATAATAATGGTTTAAATGACACTATAGCTGTATATGATTTTGTTCGGAGATATCCAAAATCGTCGATTAGAAAAATTGCTTCTCATTTCAACATGCGTAAGTCTAAACTCCATAAAATTATGCAAGTACTCACATCAAAACCTTACAAAATTTAAACTGTTCATAAATTGAACGACAGGGTAGAAAAGCGTGTTCTTATGTGTGAAACATTAATGGATCTTATGAGAAATGTACGAAACTGCAATTTAATAATGAAGCAAATAAATCTGATGAAGCCACGTTTCATTTGAGTCGAGCAAGACATAATTTCAGAATGTTAAGACATATTAGGATTAATTTTCTATCCACAGTTAGATCAGGACATCCACTTAAATGAAACTTGTTTTCAACAAGATGGCGCACCCCATCATTTTTCCTTAAATGCTAGAAACTCCGTTTAAATAAATTTAGTGACAATTGGATTGGTAGAAGTGGTCCAATAGAATGGGCTCCTAATTGATCTGACAACAATTCCCGAATTTTTTTGTATGAGGATACGTAAAATCTCTAGTTTATAATCCTACAACACAAAATATGGAAGAATTGAGGAATAATAATCGACAGGCATTTAACAACATTACTCAAGATATGCTGCAAAAGGCCTTTACAAATTTATATCTAAATTGGAGCAACTGTATTCATCAAGAAGGACGGCACATTGAAAATTTAATTAACTGGCACTCACACTTTAATGAACTAGAAAAAATATACTGAGTGTTCCATTAAATTCAACCAAAAGATTGGCAAAAATCCGCCATTTTTAATATCACATAATCGAAATCGATTGAAAAAATTGAATCGATTCACATAATACTTGAACTAAAATAAAACATTTAAGTGAAAACCGCATATTTGTATCCTTAACGGTTTAGAAGTTATACGTATTTAAAATAGGGGAAAATATAAGTGGACAGCCAGTATTGCTAGTACGCAATGGACTAAAATATGAAAATGATGTCTTTATTAACGGATTCGCTATTTAGAATGTAGAAGTAAATACAAAGTAAAATATATGTATATATTAATCGTAAAATCCACTAAATAAATGAACAAATAAAACCCCTTATAAAAATTTAATATTAAATATAAAACGATTTATGAACAAATAATAACATCAGTAAAACCATCGTACAACAAATGTTTGCATACCCTATGTAATTGTTATCATTACTAGTTGTTCCATTAGAAGTTACATCCACTTTCTCATAAAATTCATCTAAAACATTTAATCCGAACATTACTGCTCTTTTCATTTCCTTTAGCTTGTCATCTTCAGATTGATTCACTTTAGGATTCACCTACAGTTAATTAAATAAAAATCTTAAGTCATTGTGCTTCACACTATGTTTTATCAAATTTATGACATGTTTCAGGGTAACAAGCACAGGCATATTATAATTAACAAAAATAAATAAAGTAATTTCTTTACAAAACACCTTTTGTACAGGTTTCATAGGTGTCATTAAAGTCTCATCGTCTTCATAAACTCTACTTTCAATAAACTGAGTATTGTGCAAACTTTGAAATTCATTTTTTAAAATATCCATCTTAATTGAAGAAGTATTTACGTCTCCTATTAATAAATTCAGCTTATCATTCGTTTCTGATGCCTTATCCAATATGTTCTGAAAGGATATGAACGTAGAAACATGAATATTTCTTAATCAAATTTATACCGTAGAGAGTACTTCCAAATATTTTAGAAGACCCACATCACCAGCAAGACTCCAATTAACAGCATTAGCTGCAATATCTTCTGGCGTCCATGGTCTTTCCCATGACTTTTCTGTACCACCAGGCATTATTCCATATGCAAATATCAAATTTACTATCAACTGGCAATTTCTGACTATTTTTGAAATTCTAACTTAGTTGAATCTGTTCTTCTTTATTAACATTTTTACTTTGTTTTGGAACAAAAAATTTTTACACGAACAATGAACAAATACAAAACAGAAGGTTAAAATATTTGACATTCTTAAAATTTTTATATAAAGTATGATACCACACATATAATATACATTCTATCTTTATCTAACTAATATAAAAAGATATAATAGGGAACGATTCGTATAGTAACAAACGGTACTACAATTATTTGGAACTAAGGAGGTGTTCAGATTTGAAAATTGTTTTGTCTAGGTAAAAGCGCACTGACAAAAGTGTTTATACGCCTTTGAAATCAAAATTTAGATTCTTTGACAATAAGTATAATCTTTCTCAATAAAAACATAAAAAGGAAAATTTACTTACATTAAAATTACTATCAATGATTTGCAACGTGCTAAAATACTACTGACTGAACTTTAGATGAGATATGAGTGTGTGGTTATATATATATTACAGCCTAACACCAGAACGTCTAAATTCGAAACTGCCCGGAAAACGAGGAAACTCGACTCCGGAAAACCATCTCTACAACGTAGAACGTCTTGAGCAATCGCCACCAAGCTTGGCATTTAATAATATTGAATAGAAAGGCACGGCAGTTATAAATAAAGTTAATGCAAATATAAAAATTTCTTTTTGCTCTTCTTAATTAGTTCATTTTTATAAATTAATTCTCAATTTAGTTTACTAATTTTGCAAATTTCAATCTTGATAAGATAATATTTTGTACTTTGTCTTATGTAATTTCTAAACCAAACCAGATAGTAGTGGTTATTTATTTAAATAACAACTATTAATTGATTTATTTATAACCATAAAAGCTAAATGCAGATTTATTGTATACGACTTTAAATTGACTGGGATAATTCTATTTTACTGAACATCTAGATTGAGTATTATTGGTTATAATCATCTCTCTTTCAATTAATATTACTTCCTTGGTGAAATCATATGAAAATGTCAATAAACAGAGGTTATGATGTTAAAGCTAATCATAGGAATTGGGGCGGTGTATACAAATAATTGAAATCTTATATAGAATCTTTATTCCAGCACTGTAAAATATATTTCCTGAAAAATGAGTGAGTCTTTTTATCAGTTTATTTCTTTTTGCGTCTAGGGAACAATGAAATGAAGTGCCAATCTATTATACTCAAATTTATTTATTCTATATAATTTATTTTAGCTCAAGCTGAGGTTAACAAATTACAGCAGCACCTTGCTCTGCTAAAAGAACAGTACTCGAATTTACACGCAAAATATAACGATTTGGAAAAAAAGTACTACAATATATCGGCTAGTAACGGTAATGATTCAGAAGATACATTTGCAGCCCGTTTATTAAACACCGTAGCTAATTTGTACAATTCGGAAACATATAGTGATGTTATACTTAAATTGCAAAATAAAAATATTTTTGCACATAAACTGGTACTAAATGCTAGGTCTGAAATGTTTAATGAATCTTCCTTAACTGCATCAGAATTAGATTGGACACATATCGACACTGAAGTGGCCGAAAATATAATAAAATGGTTATATACGAATGATATCACCTTAAAATCGAATCAATTAACTCTGAAGATTATACGACAAGCTTACCAATTTAAATTAACCTCTTTATTAGAAAGTTGTGAACAAATTTTGATCAACAGCGTAGATATAAGGAGTTGCGTCAAGTTTTATTCAGTTGCTGAAGAAATTGAAGCGTCTAATTTGCGTGATTATTGCTCTTCATTGATATCAACCCATTGGGACGATTTGAATAGTTCCGATTTTGTGCATATGTCGGGGCCCCTACTATATAAAATGCTCAAGAACAAAACTCCGTTGCCTTTACACTCAGCTGTGCGGCTCCAGAGAGAAGATGTGGTGTTTTTATGTTTGGTCGAGAATTCGTCAAGGGTGAGTTTTTTTATCTTACTACTATAAAATTTAATTTACGTATTGCAATATTTATTAACTAGTTTTAGGTTGTAAGGTATCATTCTAAAAGGAGTACACATAATAAAACAGTTAAATTAGTAGAGACAATTTTATTGAATATTTTGTCACAAAATTATAATAAAGTAGTATAATCGGATAATTTTTTCAGTCATAACATATATATAAGAGATATAAATCTTTTAAGTTAGGGAATCAAATCGAAAGGAATAATATGAATATTTTATTTTTAAATATATTTATTTTAATATGGCGACATATTAAAAGTTAAAAAAATATTGCGTAATTGTTAACTTAGCTGTTTTCGTTTTATCTAAATGAATATTGTCTTCTTTTTGACTAAAGTCTACTTAAAGGATGTAGATTCAAATGATAACTTTATAGACGTTAAACAATTTTTATTGAGTCAATATCGAATCAATGAATCAATTTTTCGTTTTATTGAATCAATTTTTCGTTGTAGACTGAATTGCATTCTACGCGCCTTTTACACTTTTGAAGGTTAAATAATTTTTTGGTATTTCCTTATTTTATTCCTACGACCCGTTTCGCCAATATCATTCTAGGCACCATCAGATAATATCTTTCGGGTTATGTGTTTGTTGCACATAACCCGATTCCCAATATAACAAAAACATTACCTGATGATGCCTATAAATGATATCGCCTATATCATTATAGCTGATAAAAATTGCGAATCGCCTATGTCATTATCGCCTATATCATTATAGCTGATAAAAATTTTCCCACCTAAATAAAGCCTGTTTAAATTAACCAAAATCGTAGAAGTCTTTTTAAGCGGAGTCAGAGAAATAAGGGAATGTGGTAGAACTTGTACTTCAAATCTTGAATCGTTAGTGTGAACTGGCCATGGAGAATGTGATCGCGGGTTAACGTGCTACGAAAGAATGCCATTATTTAGAAATTCTCTCGTTTTGAATGTATATCAGGGTTGAGACGGTCCTTTAGGAGATTTGAATGCATTAGCAACAGTATTCTCGTTAGAAATGTAGTTTTCTAAAATTAGCCTATTTGTACAAAAAAAAAAATGATGAACCTTATCATTGATGCCAAGAGTTGTTTGGATTTTTTTGTCTGAGATTTTTGTTAAAAGTGTGATACTATACTGTGCTTGTTTTCGTTTTAAAATTATTGATTGTACACCCAAGACTTATTCTTTCTTGCATTCTTTGGTAGAAAGGCATCAGCTGCTTTGCATCGACGCAGAATGTATTCACAAGATTCTGGAGTTAATTGCTTTGGCATCTGCCTTGGTCATATTTTATGGAATGAGGGGATCTCGTGCATATTGTGATGTATGTAACCATGATTCATACTAAGAAGTATAACCCGACGATGCTCGGTGACTAAAGTCCAGGTTGGTGAGAATCACTTGTGGAAGTATTCCATATTTGAATTTTGTTTTTGTTTTTTCGCGTTTGGATGTATTGCGTTAGAATCTGGGGAGCAAGGAGACAGGTTTCGTCAGGATATTCGAGAAATGGAAAGTAGATAGCAAGGGCTATGGAATACATCAATGAGCGCAAATGGCTGCTAGGTGTTGTGCTGGAATTCGACAACATTATATTAATATATGTTGGCGAATCTTCTGATCGAAATACTAATTTCTCATCAGGTGGCGTCAGATCAACTGAATGAAAAGGATAGTCGAAATCTTGTTGCACAGGAAATTGCTTAATTTTCAAAATGTGTGCGACGTTTGGGATTGTCTGGCTGTATCGTTCGTGTGCTTGCAAAGATCTTGCAAAGATTTTGTGCACGGTAGTTCTCAAAACAGTTCTCAACAAATTTTACTTTTGTTACATAATATCCAAATAACTAATATCTTTTGCAGTAAAAAACCGATACATAGTGAAGTATACTTTCTCTTTCTTATGACCATATTCTTGGCAAAAAATTTCGTCTGGTTAAAACCTCAATTCCACTTAGGTTTATTAGGGGCTTTTTTAATATAAGAAGGATACTGAAAATATTATATTATCTTTAAACGATAAATTAAATATATGAATTTCTAAAACGAAAGCAGATGATTTTGACCCGTTTTATGTAATATATACTATTTCTTATGAAAGCTAAGCTCAATTGCAAATTTTTGTATATACAAGTATAAAAATTCAACTTATTGGAATCAAAATATTCTATAGACACATTTATAAATTAGAAATATAAAAATGGGAACAACGTATTGTATAGCAGTTTGAGGCAGTCTTGTTGCAGTATTACACAAATCTCCTCTACAGTAACAAAATACGGTTTTTGACGACCTAACACCTTTATCATCAACCGTTGAACATCCTTCTTCATACGGTTCTTTAACTTCCACTTCAACTTGCCATTTTCCATTTTTGAACTTCTGATGATCGTAACGTTGAGGTGCACAATCACGCATTGTACCATTTATAGGATCTGCAAAAATTAGAATTTATAGATTTATTCATATTTTCTTTTTCTTTTAGAAATTTTCGTACTTAAAGAAGTAGAGCGTTTTAAATCTTCTTAAACTTATTTTATTTCAACAGAAGGCATTGGTATAAAGGAACAATGCTTCATGTTCGTCACACGCACGCACAGTGGCGTATCCAAGGGGGTTAATTTAATTTGTAGTATTCTTAAATTTACGAGTCAACAAAATCACGAAATTAAAATCGATTAGGTGAAAACCATATTTTAGACCCGTTTATTTCCCTTACATTATTGAAAATCTACTGGTTTTCATCGACCTTGGCATCATGTTAAATGCAGATGAGTACTGAGAAAAGGTGTTGGAAGGTGTATTCCTGACGTGGATGCGTAAACAATTCGGTCCGGAGCCGTTTAGATTCCAAACGATTTAGCATCGGCTCATCGAGCCAAAGTGAACCATGCGTGAACGTTTGTGCAGAGTACAACTCATTCATTTCCAGACTGCAACCCATAATGAAACTAAAAGAAAACCACATCCACATTTAACAATCGGATTCATTGATTACATTCTATTGTCTGAATATGGAATAAAAATTTCAAAAAACATAGAAGTTATGGCGTTTCGAATCGGTAACAGAACTTCTGTCGAACCCTGTACAAGCGGCGAATAAATAAACGTTCTAGATAATTATCGAAAGAAATGGTATCTGATGTCGATAACTATATCGGCTGGATTTTTGGAATTAATGCAAGTTAATTACAAATAGTTGTTGGAAAACAAATTATTTATATATATTGCTGCAGCTGACCTAGCACGTTGTGTCCAAATGAGCACAGTTATAGAAAATGCAGTTTCTAGTACAATTGAATTGAAAGTGGCATATTAATTGCATCGAAACGTCGATATCACTGAAATTGGTTATAAAACGTAAATGTAATTTACATTGCTCAAAATAATACTAGACCAAAACTTTTTATACAAAATTGAATTGAAAGTGTCGTATAAAATTGCTTTCAAACGTTGAAATATATTAATTGTCCTGCCTTGTTATATAATTATAAACATATACAAAATTGCAAGATATTAAATATTTCATTAATTGTATACAAAATTTATTACCTAATTATTGAAAGTATTCATTGCGTGTAGCTTTAAATTAGAAGTGTAAAATCACTACCCGCCCCAAACTTTCATGGCTAGCCTATACGTTGGTTAGTAAGGCCCGAAGCATCCACCATTTCATACACGATTTTACAAAAAAGGCAACGGAGTAATGGATGCTCTGGGCTTTAGTGAGCAAAAAATATCTGAGAGCCGTGGTTTTACACTTCTTATTCGATTTGTGTTTTAATTTTTCAATATCCTCAGAAATTTTTAGATGAATTTGTGATATTTATGATGAATTGTAGAAAAGATGTTAGAGGCAGTAGCATAACAAGGACTGGCGGTACCTGGTGCGAACTTTAAACTTGTTACCACCAAAATGTAAAATGATATTTATTGAGAAAGCATGTTTTTTATTCAGTTGGTTAAACACATGAAAATTAAGAAAAATCTAAATGCGGCTAACGTGGGTTAGGAACAGAGTCGAAAAGTTCATATTAAATCACAAGCTTTAAGAATCTTAAAGAGATTTTTCTTTTGGCACTCTGGTGCGGCTTTTAGAAATCCTCTTAGCCGTGGAATTTCTTGAAGGATACTATCTGCAAAAAGCGCAACGAAATTTTCAACCAAACCTTGTAGAAACTTGGGAAGTTCAGTTTCCGAGGTTTCGAACAGATTACTGGGCTCTAAGACTGCAAAATGATCTGATATACATTCCATGCCGTCGCAACGTGTATCGCTTTTTTTTTTGTTGAAATCGTCAATGCACTCTAACATTGACCTTTTCAGTTCTTGGTCCAAAGTCAGAATAGCCTTCAATTCGAGCATAATTTTTTTTCCTACTGACAGTTCTTCTTTTTATTACTGGAATACCCATTTCTTCGCATGTATCTTTTACAAATTGCAGTGATTCCTTCTGATTTTAATAACAAACATCTCGAAGCTCATTCCAAGAATGAACGTGGCTGATTTCTTCTAAGACATTATTCTATAAACACGCATCTTCTTAAACCAGTTAAACACAGATTTACAATCTTCGTAGTGAGCATCTTGTTTCTGTAAGTCGCTTAACTGGAGTTGAACATTGTCACGTACAGACTTTCTAAGTTTCTAAAATAAAGTCACATATAATGGAACTATTGCAAAAGAGTGTACTTCACACAGATTGAGAGAGTGGTTTGTATAGGGTACAAACAATGCTTTAGAATTAAGTTCACAAATTCTTGCTTGAACCCCTTAATGAATTCTAGCCATTGTAGACGCATTGTTGTATTCTTGTCCTCGCCAAGTTGTTATATCTAGACAATCCCAATCATTAATCTTCAAAGTATTGCCTCATAGCGAAAATATAAGGGTTCAAGGACAGATGCTGGACACCAGCTTCTGTCCTTGACATTGACTTAACTTTTCTAAGTGAATTTAACTCGTTTCCGTTTCGACTCACTCGTGTGAAACTAATATATTTTTCTCCTATATTTTGAAAGTTCAAAGTATTTAAGGTTGCCAGCCAGATTTATAATTCAATTCTTTCTTATAATTTTATAATAATTACGGTTTACAACTAGCTGCGCTTACATTTATATTTACTTGAACTTTTATATTTTCGCTATGCGGCAATATCTTCCGTTATGTCAACGATATTCTTTCCAGTTAACTGAAAACGTCTAGAAATGACTCCTTTATGTAACGAATGATTTTACTCATTTCATTTATGTGCCAGATGTCGGACGTGTTATCAAAGATGGTACTAAAAGAGTTTGCACTTTTAATATCAGTTAAAATCTTCTCTTATTTTGTTATGGTCGGTTCTAGAGTGGACCATATCTACCCACCCCATTGTCCTCTTGTTGTCCAAATAACGACTTGGGGCATGTGCGGCCCTGTCACACTCATCGGTAGAGCCGCACCTATTACACGCGCCTTCCTACGCCACTGGGTAGAGACAGTCTATCGAAGACAGGAAAAATATTCCGGATGAAGAGCAAAGGTGAAGACCTTTAATAGTATTTGAGAGTTTGATTCAACAAGTGAGTGAGAATATTTCTGAATACGGAATTACAATATTTGAAATAGCCATTTTTTAAGATCTGTTGTGGTGCATGAATTTGTGATCGCAAAAAAATACATTTTTGTGAAGTGTGCTCGAGATGGCTACTTATTATACTTATTGAGGAACATAAAGCAACACTGGCATATTGGAGCGCTATCACACTGTTAGTAATGAACTTTTGGATTATATTGTGACGGAAGGTGAAAGTTGGGTTGTTCATGTCACAACAGAAGCCAGAAAGTAAGCAAGAATCAAAGCAATGACTGACACAAAAAACAATTAAATAGACTGGAAAGTCAGGTGTGTTGTCTTTTGGGAAAGGCATGGTATCTTGCGTATAGAATTTATGGAGTAAGGCATTTATGGAATTTATGGAGAGTAATTATTATAGAAGCTTTGACACGGAAACTGTTGACAAAGTTTAATTGAGAAACTCTTGTTCATTCACCTTTCAGTTTCGCCTTACTTCTGGGGTTCTACTTTAAGAGCCCTATTAATATTGTCACAGGGTAGATTTGCAAATCAGTTTTTTTCTTCCGAAAATTAAAAATAATTGATTGAAACTCTTTTTGAAAGAAAATAAAAATAATTTTAATTTTTTTTTATCTACCCTATGACAATATGTAGAGTGCAGACCTGTAGATCAGTTACACTGATAATAATATTTATAGCAATATAAAATAAAATACTGTACTTGTAAGGTTTACGGTAAAATGCTTCTTCATACAAAACGTCGAATATGGACATTCCACTATATAATTGTCTGAATAATCAAACGTTGAACACAGCCGTACAGTCTCATTGGAATGGGTAGGTGGCGTTGTCATCGTACATTTATAACAACTTATAGTGCCATCTATTGTTGTGATGACTGAAATGAAAGAAATGATAGAGTATATATTTTTTTTTGTATAAAAAAATAAAATCGCTATAAAAAATATCTGCTCTATAACAATGGTTCCCAAACTTTGCGCGCTAATGCCCCTCTTATAAAAAATCTTACATCTACCG
>WYDF02086326.1:0-24328 GCA_009867245.2 Adranes taylori | reverse complement strand
ACTGCGATCAGTATCGATTAATCAGATTAATGAGCAAGGTCTTAAAGCTCTTCATGAAAAATAATCCATATGAGAATATATAGCAGATGCGAAAAAGAAATAGGCCCAATACAGTTTGGATTTACGCAGGGGTTTGTTACACGAGAAGCACTCTTTAGTCTGAGCGTCCTACTTCAAAAACGTCGAGATCAGGGAAAGGACTTCATAGATTACCAGAAGGCCTTTGACAATGTCCAAAGTCCAGAATTAATTGGGCTCCAACAAGGGAAGATGTTGGATACAAAAGTTTTCTTTTCATTTTCAGGTTTTCAGTTTCATTTACTTTCATAAAAAATTATATATAAATCAAAGAACATCAATGAAAATACGAAATAATAGAACGTTTTCCGATCGAAAAAGGTGTAAGACAAGGATGCATCTAGTCGCCATCTTGACAAGGATGCATCTTGTTTAATTTATATACAAAGTCCGTTTTTGAGTATGCCATAAATGGCATGTACGACGGTATAAAAATTAATAGTCATCCTGTCAACAAGGACAGACAGGACAGAACAAGCTAGGACACCATTTACAAATATGCGAAGCCTATTGAGCAATCAAAGCCTTAGTCTGCGCTTACGTTATCGTTTTATAAAAGCCTCGTGTACTCAATGCTGCCCTATGATGTAGAGACTTGGACCCTTAAGGCTAACACTATGAATCGACTGGAGGCGTTTGAAATGTGGGTGATTAGAAGACTATTAAAAATCTCGTGGACAGATCATATCAGTAACTCTAAAGTCCTAAGACGTATGGAGCAGACAAAGAACAGTGCAATTCATTAAAAAAATAAGAACGGCTTACTTGGGCCACATATTCAGATATACCAATACTAATTCCCGAAGATCATCATGGAAGGAAAAACTGTGGGTAAATGTGACATCGGAAAGAAAAGTATTTATGTATTCTGCAATGCTTCTAAAAACACCAATTCAACTTTAAATGTATTTCTATACTTTCCAGCCCAGCGCTCATTTGCTCGTCACTTTAATTATAATTTAATTAAGATGTGGTGCTTTAATTGATGCTTTAATTAAAACGTGCCTAATATGAACGATACATCATTATTTTAGATTTATCTAAGTTTAAAAAAATAGTTTTGCATCCAATCGTTTGCACTCCTTTATATTCTAGTCACTGCAGTGATCACTCCTTATGTTTGCGCATAAGAAAATATTTTTTTAGTATAGGAAAACGAAGAAATAATACCACGCCAATGATTATAGTAATATGAAACACCATTCATACAGAACACAAACAGAATTGAGTAAAAGAATTGAGGGGTGCCTAACCAGCTCGCGATCTTAAAACAAAGTTTCTGGTTGCCATGTATATCATCGATATATGAAACATGTTTCAATGAAAATATAGCTACCGTACAATTTCTGCAATCAAACCTCAATTACCTCGTACAAAATTTACAATAAACTATTGATTATATAATCATAGTAAATAAACATTTATATGAAAACAAATTGGACACAATTATTATATAATTACAAGAGTTATTTTAAAATATAATTAACTTCGGTTGTATCATGTTTTTCAAATTTTGATGATGGATTCCTATGTACGTTTGGGTGCTGAATCTAAAAATGACCTTACGTTCTTTCCATTGCGTCAGAATTTTTTGCAAATTGTAATTGTCAAAATGTGTTATATATCGAAAAATCACAAATATAAGACGTACTGACAGATTAATATACATAGAAAGTGCTGCCATCTGTCGATTTATGATGAAAACGAATCATTGACATCATAAACCGGCAGATGACAGCACTTTCGTCATTAAACGTGTTGTACATATCAGCTAGCTGTCAATGTTGACGCAACCGTTGATAGGTATCCTCCGCGATCAAAAGTGTTTGTATTGGCGGATATACTTCAAAATGCAAACATACAATGTTCGAAATGGCGTCAAGAGGCTGTAAAAGTCTGTAGATTCCTTTTTGTTATATTTGTGGTGAGTTAATGGTGTCAAGACAAAAACGACGTATAACATCGATCGCACGGTAAGTATATCTCGCGTATTTAGGTGTAAAAGTGGGCGATCAAGACAAAACTTGGGCACCCCACTATGTTTACAATACATGTGTTGAGGGCCTGAGATGGTGGTCAAAGGCTGAACAACATTGTTTCAGATTTGGTGTTCCGATGGTCTGAAATCGGATTGAAATCTGAAATAGGAAATCTGCCATCGGATTTACGTCCTGTCCCTCATAGTCCATATGTACCAGTGCCTATGTAACCAGGACATTTACCTGAAGTAGATGGTTCAGAAATTGAATCAAGTGAAGCAACCGAACGTAACGAAGTGGGGTACGAACCTGGCAATTCTGCTCCACAACGATTTACACAAACTGAACTGAACAATTTGATTCGCGACTTACATCTGAACCATTCAGAATTAAATGGTTCACGGCTTAAAGATAAGAATTTGCTCGCAGCTGGCATTTCGTTTTCCTGGTTCAGGTACAAAGAAAAAGATTTTATTCCATACTTTTCGAAAGAAGGACGGTTAGTATTCTGCAATGATGTATGTGGACGGATTAAGTAATTCAACATTCAGTACGAAAGCACTGATTGGAGACTATTCATTGATTTGTCGAAATGAAACCTTAAAGTTGTCTTTCTTCACAACGAAAACAGGTATGCGTCAATACCCATAGGACATTCTGTACACTTACAAGAAAGGTAGCACAATTTACAATTTGTTCTCCAGAAATCCAATTTGTTCTCCAATTTGTTCATCCTGTGTGGTGATCTCAAAGTAAAATCGATGAGCCTTGGACAGCAAGGCGGGTACACAAAGTTTCCTTGTTTTTTATCCATGTGGGATAGCAGAGACATGGAAAATCATTGGGAACAGAAAGATTTTTCACAACGAGCGTCATTGAAACCTGGAGTAAGAAATGTGCTCCAAAAACCTCTCATAGAGTCGGCGAAAGTTATCCTTCCACCTCTACATATTAAATTAGGGTTGATGAAGCAATTTGTGAAAGTCTTACCAAAAGATGGTAAATGTTTCTAGAACATTTGTTATAAATTTCCAGCCTTGTCAACCGCAGAACTTAAAGATGATGTCTTTACGGGTCCGGACATTAGAAAACTTTGCAAAGATGGAAATTTTGAGAAAGAAATGGAAGTTTCTGAAAAAGAATCCTGGGTCGGCTTTAAAGACGTAGTGACCAAGTTTTTGGGCAACAAGAGGGATCCGAATTTCAAGTCCATCGTTGAGACATGCTGCAGAAGTACCAAAATTTTGGCTGTTCTACGAATTTGAAGGTTCATTTCCAACATTCACATTTGGACTACTTTCCTAAGAATAGAATCTGTATGGTATTAGTAAAGAGATGGGTGTGAGATTCGATCAGGACATCAAAGAAATGGAAAAGCTTTACCAAGAAAGATAGAATACTACAATGATGGCGGACTATACTGGATGTTGCATACCGAGATGATCCCCAAGAAGAGCACATGCAAGTAAAGCCTAAAACAGAGCATGGCTAGTCCAAAGAGACGTCGATACAACGACTAAAAAGAGTTTTTTATTTTCTATATTATATTATATTATGTCTATTATAAGCCGCAAAATAGTACGTTTTATACAAAACAAACCTATTTCACTCTGTCATTAAGTCATGTCATTACTTGTGATATTTTTCGACATATACTACATACATTTTTAAAAAATTCTGACGTGATGGAAAGAAACTAAGGTCATTTCGGGTTCAACGCATCAAGATACATTTGAATCAATTATCAAAGGTTAAAAACAGAACCATCGCAGGCTAATGTTATCAAAGCGATATCTAATTAATTATAAACTTTAAGAATCGATTTGTAAATTATTAAATAATATTGTAGAAGAAGTTTAAAATAAATAAAACATGTATTATATATAGTACAATATATCGTGTATTATTACTTAGAAGCCATTACTTGTAGTGTACTATTACTTTAAAATTGATGAAATTTTAAACTTTAAAATTGAACAGTTTTGAACAGTTTTGAACAATTTTGGAGTAAAAGGAATATGAGCCAGACTACGCATGGCAAGAAAGAAGTAGGGGTGGGAGGAGAACTGATAATGTGAATAAAGTATGGATAAGGAAGAAGCAAAGGTAAGGGAAGTATTAAAGAAGATTCGAAAGGTTGAATGAGTTTAGCAAAGCGAAAAATGAGCGGAGGATGAGAGAAGTTAAAAGGAGAATGAGAAAAAGGAGAAACAGAGAGAGAATGAGAGTCAGTAATATACAAAGCGAGAGTGAAAAGTGGAAATATTTGAAGGAGAGAGACGTAATGCGTGATGGAAGTAAGAGATACATGAGAATATTGAAAGAATAAGAAGAAAAATATAAGAGGGAAGCAGAAGAAAGGAGGCGGGCAATAACTGAAATGGAAAGTGAATTGAGAGAGACGGGAGTATAGAACAGGAAAATGAGTTGCAGGATATTAAGGTGAAAGAAGTAAGGTAGGAAATAAGGAACATGAAGAAACAAGTGCGACGGGTCCTGATAGGTTGCAACTTGAAATATGGGGATGTTTAATAAAAGTGGGACTGAACAATATCTAAAATGTAAAATGGAAATGATATCCAGATTAGTTGCTAGAGAATATTGAAAAGGCAGATGAACGAAAAGTGTGTTTTAGCGAAGAGCACATTTTTGTACCAATTCAGGTTTAATTTTTTTTACTCCAAATAGTCTCTCCTTCTGGATACCAATTCTTCACGCTCACATGAGATATGACGAGCTGTCTCGCTTTCCTTCAGAAACAGTCTACCATCTACTTTAGCAGTGCATAGGCCAATTTTCTTTACATGTACCCTCAGAGATTGTGTCCTCGTAACAGACTAGTTATCATTTTGATTTTCTTCCTGCCAAGTTTCAGTAAATCTGATGTTTTAGTCTTACATGGCTATTCTATAAAACACTTACTGTATTGATTTCCTGCTGGTTTTGTCCAGCAGTCTATGTGTATTTGAATGGTCCAGCCGCTTCTCTGATGAAACTATCAGTACAAGTGAAATGTGTGCTTGATGCATTTTTTTACTAATGCATCTGCTATTTCGTTGCCTACAATGCCTCTGAACCCTGGTGCCCATATAATCGTACCCGAGTTTCCTATAGCCAGTCCGCATAGTAACTGACTGTCGCTTACTATAAAAATCCGTTGTTTGTTATATTTGCTTTGTTTGTTATATATATTTTTTTATGTATGAAATGGAGGATGCATATATCTTGATCTGAAAGACGGTAGCAAATCTGCATAAAGGGCAGGACATTTTGCAATTTGCTAGTTCTCTGTAAATTCCTGCTCCCGTATTTCCAGGAACCCTCGAATCATTTTTGAACCAAATTAGAGCAGATTCAATGAAAAAAGAAGGATCTTCATTCCATAAACCTTAGTCATATATTCTGGATACATTGAAGAATGGAGATATACAGTCCGATTTCATTTCCAGTATTTCATCCCTTGTAGTTTTAGTGTCTAATTTCGTTGCTAAATTCGCTCTGTTACATTTTAGCCGATGGAGTGCGCCCTTCGCTACTGCGGCAGAACAACTAGAAGCACTGCAAGTGCCGCCATTGGATTCGATTTCATAGCCCCTGTTATACCAAGCCTTACAATTCTTTGTATGGAGGACAGTTTCTGCCTTGTTCTAGTCTAGTCTTTTTCTGCCGTGTCTTTTTCCACCACACCAGTGCTCCATAAGTTATGGATGGTACGATATCCGACTTGTGCAGGAAAATAAGCCAGTGTAACAAATAAGGCTTCAGCCTCCATCCTTTTTCATACGTACGTTTTATAACTGCGAAAGTTATAACCATTCTGTCTATTATTTTATCTATTTTCAGGTTCCAAGTACTTTGGGAATCAAGTTTTACTCCAAGGTACTTTACTTCCTTCTGTAGCAGCATTTGCATCCCGTAAAGTTTTAGACTGCCTATGACGTCAAGATTCCGTATTCTGGTAAACGGTACAAGCGAAGTCTTCTGCGCGGTAATTATCAAGCTCGTGTTCGTTGTCCATTTTACAACTACGTTAAATACTCCTTGCATAAGGTCACTAACAGAAAATTTAATTTGCCTTGGCTTATGATGATGATTGGGAATTATGACTATAAAATTAGTTTAAAAAAATGAAATACGAGGTACTTTTGACTACGCATTAGAAAACAGAGATAATGCTCTGATCACGATGAATAGATAAATAACATGGACGGGACATTAGCTTCGATAAGTTAGCTTCGATCACATTTAAATCTACTGCAGAAAAAAAACATTTTTTCTCCAAATGGTGATAGCCTAGGCAATGTTACCGTATTTGATTCATTTTCTTAAGTATTAGAATCTACCGAAGAAAATCTTCTAAAGAAATTCAAATGTTCTAAGAAGAAATCAAAGTAATTGTTGCGACATTTCTATAATAAAATGTCAAATAAATCCACTAATTATGGAATATGGCGTTTGTTTGTTTTTATGTATTAGTAATAACATCATCAACTTAATTGTTTTATAGAAAATTTTCTCAACACTAATTAAGTTATTAAATAAATTATAATTTCATTTGTACAATTACTTTCATTATGTTTCAATTAATTTTAAAATTTATTATTTCCCTTTTTACGACAATATTTAATTATAGTTGCATTTCGAGACTAAATGGAATAAATAATAACGAAATATTAAAACCGTCTAGCTTACATTCATCTCGAGACGTTGAAAAACATATCTGATTAGTTTGAGGGAGTTTAATAAGTGGAAAGTATAGAAATCATTGAAGTAAGAGATTTTCATTTTCTTTCGCTTATGTCGGCTATGGCTGCAAAATATTAATTAATGCTTGCTTGTATTGGGAGATAAGTAGGGATGGTTGTTAGTTGTATGCAATGTTGTCAATTTTGGCATATAATTCTTATTGGCATATAATAAATTACAAACATACAAATAATTATATAAAAGTACGATGAAACAATATTCTTTCTTAAAAAAATTATTCATAGTAGAATCAAAAGCCAAAATAAATATACAACAACAAAAATACCATGGTAATAAAACAACTACAATTGAAAAACAAAAAAAATTCTAAAACTCATCTTACCTGCTATTATTTCTCCACAGGAAGTAGGAAGGAATATTTCCTTTTTCTTTATTTCTTTCCTTCTTCCTTTTCTCCTCAATATAATCTTCTCCATTATCCCTATATCTTTTATTCTTCACCCAAGCAAATTCTTGTAGTCCCCGCTAAACACCTTCCTTCATCAGTTCAACTTAATCTCGTACAAGCATTCACTCAATTTTCCAACCTTTCACATATCCTACATATCTTCTCACCCTCATCCATCCAGCACCTATTTCCCCTTTCACCACTTCTACATCTAAATCGCGCAATCACCCCATGCTTACATCTGCTGTCAAATACTCTGGCATTCCCTCCCCATATTTTATTAAAATAATTTCTATGATATCCCCCATTCCTTAACTTTTTCCACCTTTCTTATACCGTAATATCAGTTATCTCAACTTCATTGACAGCTTCGTCCACATCACACATTTTCTCGAACCACTTTTCCATTGACCATCCCATTCTTTCATACATTTTCTTTCCCCCTTTTGCCCAATCAATCAAATATCTACCTCTTCTTTCATCCTCCAGACTATTCAAATAAACTAATTCACCAATCTCACATTCATAATATTCTTTTATACCATACTAACTTCTTTATCCCTTTATTCTAATATTCATACATCCGAATTAGTTGATCTATATTGTAACGAGTGAATTGATCGTCGTGTAAAACAGGTCACGATGTATGTAGTTTTATAAAATATAAAATAAAGAATTATTGATTATAATGGAAAAATGTTTATGCTCATAGGAAATGGTTTATTAATTTAGGCAACAATTACGAAATGTAAAATACTAAGCTTCAATTAAGCAAGTATTATTTAAACAGTGAAATGCAAATATTGGTATGAAATACTCACATATAGATTAGTAGAATGTTATTATAATTAAGTAAATTGCTATCTATGATGATGAAAAAGTATACAAAACACTGTGACAAAATGTTAGCAAAAATGCAAAGTGTAAATAAGGGTGCTAGGTAGTTTCTGAGTTAGATAACTAAGACCAGAAGCATTAGCAGAATTATTCGGTGTAGAAATCAATGAATTAATATCGATAATTAGGATACTACGATCTAGGAGCAGACGTGTTAGCAATAAGTGAGCGCGAGGTCGGCCGGTGTGGACTGTGCAGCCAGTGAGAATATCCGTGATCGGTAGGGCGGCTCCCACGGGTAAACAGCGTACCACACAGTATGATGAGTTACATTAGCGGAGTAGTGAAAAGTCTGAAGTAGGGGAAATATTATAAAAACATATACGGAGAACTGTTGAGAGAGGTAAGAGTTAGAAGTTGAAGTAGACTTGAACTTCTAACATCATTTCACTACTTACTTATTTAGTTACTTTTTACGATCCCAAACCAGTGGCTTGGAGTTGGGTTCAGACCAACAAGAGCATAAACCTATCTCTGTTCCATAATGTCAATGGTGTGTGATCGAGGTCTCAAGAAGGCCTAGGTAACTCTAGGCGAGAGCCTAGGTAACTAAAACACACGTGACATATTACTGAATAAATTATGTGCTTATATTTTGAATGAGGTATGCTTATTGTTGAGGAAAATTGAATATTTTGTTAAAATGCTGGCAAGGAAGTTCGATGGTTATTTAGTAATAATTTTTAAATATACTAAATTTTAAATACGGATATTCGAAATATTCTATTAAAAACAGAAAATACTATTTAATTGAACACGTCTCATCTCGACATCCGCTACGAACAGCAACTCAATTGCAAATATTGGAATTGTTGCTATCATAACCGTCTCCTAACGGGCCAATGACAAATACAATGCAAAATATCCTCGCTTTTTAGCGACTATAGTAGACTTGAAAGCCTGAGGTAAGGCAGTCAAACTGAATTGAAATAGTTACCATCATACGACAAGTAGTTGTCGTAACTACGTCATTGGAAACTACGTCATGCGGATATTGAACAACATTGCCTAAAATCATCCGGTTTTATTGTAGATAAAGATCTAATATTATATCTAGTACTATTTATTTTCTAGACAATCATGTTATCATATTGCGTGCTAAAAAAATCTCTAGTGATAAATCTAATACCTTTTTTTTAAACATATAGTTAGAAAAATACCTATTTAATGTATGCATCCACTCCGCCCGCGGCTTGTTTAAATTTTGCTCTAATCATATTAAATCTAGATAACCTCAAATAATTCACACCTCATCTCACGATATCCGATACGAACAGTAACGATGACGGCCGACGACGGGTTAAAAAATTCAAATACGAAAAATTCAAATTTCGCGCTAAAATAACTCTAGTGATAAATCTAGTAACTTTCTTCCCTCCAAATTTTGACAACCGGAAGAGTCCTGTCATCCGCCATATTTGATTTTTATTTGACAGCTGTCAAACATACCAGTTCCAAAATAACGAAAAATAACGCTACACGGAACGGTTACCTTTTTTTAGAACGAGTTACGGTAGGGTCTGGGTGAGCGGGTGGGTAGGTAGAATCGGCTATCTGTTACTACTATATACCAAAACAATTTAAATAAATTAGACTATATAAGGGGCTAAAAAATAACGTTGACAAATTTTAGTGCCTAAACATGATTTATCGGAGAACGAATTATTTTTGTAACGCTGAATAATTTACACATCATTGTATTAGACGTATACCGCCAGTGGAATCACAACAAAAAAACACCTGTAAGACAGGATTTTCATTTCGAACTGCTGGACTGAGCCATGCAAGTCTTTCTTCGTTAGATTAATACAGCATGACGAGTGTAAAGCTTCATGGAGTAAACCAAAACGCCCAAAAAATGGCCGTAAGTATGGTATACGAGACAATGCCCAAAAAATTCAAAACTTGCCAAATCAGCCTACATCTGGCTTGGGCACTAACTAAGCTAACATTAATAACCCATATTCACTATTCACGAGCAACCACATTCTAATCCCTTATATTAACATTACAATATTTTAACAAAAATCTCACATAGTATTTTGCGTGCGATTAGGCAGAAAGCCAGTCACCAAGTCAACTGGCGTCAAGATGGCTTCCTCCTCTTTCTCGAAAATTATTCCCCCACTATTACACTTAATCAACCATACTACTAACCATTAACGTAGACATAAACAGTGACCTTTCAAATAATAGCAGTATGGGAGCTTGTGGACCACAAATCCACGAGGTTCATCCAACGCCAAAAGAACAGTAAAGATAACCTCTACAATTGAACTTTTCAAATAAAAGACTACATGAAACAACTTACTTACACATCAACGAGCTACCTAAATTACGCTGCGGCCAAAACTAGCAGGCCTCACTTCTACTACCTTAGTGGGACCGCTTTATCTTGGTAAATCAGACCAACCCCCATGCCATACAATAAATTTGTAAATAACAATAAATTCACTAAGCCGTAAACGATATTTACGAAGAAATACAATAATGATATAAGTAGTTAAAGTTAAATCTGATCTGAGGTTATCATACCAATTTAGTTAGAGTCAAATAGTAATAAATTCTCAACTAAAAAAGGTAATATAAAAAACCTAATACTACAATCACGGCTAAGAGGAGAGGACGGAACATGGGTTTGGACGCATAAGATGTAGAACATCACCGAACTAGGTAGCTACGTGGTTGTTTCTCGCTATATCTGTAATAATCAAGAAAGAAACGTATACAGAAAGAAAAACTGTCCAGCAGCCCGAAAATATCTTTGACGACCTTTGTCACACGAAAACGGACACGATTTGGAACCTGGAACGTTCGTACGATGATGGAAGCGACAAAGCTAACACAGATCGCAAGAGAATTCAGGAACTAGAAGCTTGAACTACTTAGATTGAGCAAATCAGATGGAAAGGGAGTGGTCAAAGGAGGCTATCGACTGGGGATACTCGCTTAATATGGAAAGTCAAAACGAAAAATCACAGCAGCGGCGTTGGCTTTCTTCTCGGCGAAAAGGCTAATCAATTTGTAGCCCAGTGGAACCCAATATCTCATCGAATTATCTCTCTAAGACTGGAAACGAAAGTGAAAAAGTACTTAACATTTGCTCAAGTATACGCACCAACCAAGCAAGCTCCTGATGATGTAAACGATGCATTCTTCCAACAATTGGCCCACACACTGAAGAATGTTGGGAAGTCACCAGGATATGAACACCACATGGTCAGAAGTAAATATATTCCCATAATATCTGACTATAATGAGAAAGTCAGAATATCAGACTTCTGATACTAATGGGAGACTTTAATGCGCAAGTGGGGAGTACAAATGTAAATTGAGAAAAGGTCCGTGGATACACACGGAATCGAATAACGAACAGCAACGGTAAACTCGCTGCGGAACTTTGTGGCAACCATGGCTTAGTCATTGATGGTACGTTATTCAGTCATCTGGACATTTACTAAGCCACTTGACTGTCTCCCGATCTCCGAGATAGGAGCTGATGTTTACAGTTACCACCACTTATTGACAGAAATCATTCGCATCAAGCTTTCAAAAACGTGAGCCCACAGCACCGAAGAGGTTGAATGTAGCGAAGCTAAGGGACCGTAAAACAGCGAAATCAGATCGACATAATGGGGCCGATGTTGCGCAAAAACGGCAATGCTATTTAACAAACGGGCTTCCAAACGGGAGAACGAACACTGGGCTTCCAGAAATGAGAAAAAGGAATGGATCTCAGACAACATATGGAAGTTGATTTAAGAGCGCAAAAACTGGATAAACAGCATCATAAACACCACGAAGGATGTTGATATCAAGAAGCAAGTGACCCAGAAGCACATCGAACTGGAGCAAGTAGTGAAACCGGAAGCGCGAGGAGAGAATAGAAAATTTGTAAGTGATATAGCTGACGAAAGCTCAATGTGCAGCCGACAGCAACAACATGTGCGAAACGTATCGACTCGCTCGTAGCTTTCTGCAAAGCGACCTGACACAGGCAAACGCGTTCAATCCGCCGATGGAAGCCTATTAACAACGGATGCGCAACAAGGTGAAAGGTGGAGCAACATGGTGCTGACAACACCGCTGCTCACATGTTGTAAGCAGATCATAAAACTGGCCAAGAAAGGCGATCTCACACCATTTACTAATTGGCCAGGTATCACACTGCTCAACACGATCAACAAAATTATCTCCATCATTATACACAATCAAACATCAATGGTTCTGGAATCAACACTTCGCATGGAGCAAGCCAGTTTTAGACCTAAAAGATCGTGCATCGACAACATCAACACCTTGTGAATCATCATAGAGCAGTCAACTAAGCTCAATACAGCAATGTACCAACTTTTTGTCGATTTCAAATTGACGTTTCATAGTTTGGATCGAAACACAATGTGGAGAAACTTGTCTCTGCAAAAATGTTAAACATTATAACTGAGCTCTATTTCATCGGAAAATGTCGTATGGAACATCGTGGAAAACTGGGACGATGGTTCACTGTCAATTCTGGTGTCAAACAGAGGTGTGTGCTATCGTCTCTATTATTCCTATTAGTCTTGGACTGGGCAATGCGGAAGCTGAATACTGGCGACAGAGGTGTCCAGTGGATGTTAACAACTCATCTTCAAGATATTGATTTTGCCGATGATCAAGCCCTCGTGGCGCAGGCAGCACGATACATGGAAGAATCACTACGTCGACTGGTGAAATATGCCGCACAAGTTGGATTAAAAGACAACGGTAGTGAAAACGAAGCTATTGTACATAAATGCAACAACGCTCGATCAATGGTAATTTAATTGGAGATGTTGAAAGCTTCTGTTACTTGTAAAGCTTTTTAGCAAGGGATGGAGAAGCCTACCTCGATGTAAAAAGTCGAATACAAAAAACGCCAAGCCTTCATTGGATTAAACAATATTTGGAACTTAACACAGCTGACTAGATACTTCAAGCTACGGCTATTCAAATCAAACTGCAGCTCAGGATTGCTTTACGGTTGCGAAACCTGGAAAATAAGATCGAACATCTAAAAGATTTTCATACAGATTGTCGTCAATAAGTGTCTCAGACCCATGCTGCAGATACGTTGGCCCAAAGTCATCAGCAATGAGGAACTGTTGAAAAGAACAAATTTCGAACAAATGGAACTAGTGATTAAGCGCCGACAGTGGAACTGGATAGGCCACACCATAAGGCGACCTATTGGAGACATAGCGCAGACAGCGCTTGACTGGAATCCGCTGGGAACCCGAAAGCGAGGTCGCCCGAAAATTACGTGGCAACGAACGGTCGTGAACTAAGCGAGTAAAGCCAAGAAAACATGGCCAGAAGTATATCGGTTTATGTTCGCAAAAAAACCGAGTACGGTGGCGACAATTTGTGGACGCTCTTTGCTCCTGAGGAGTAGGACGTAGATGATAAATGAAACACTATTCTTCAACATTAGTTTTTGTCACCCTGTATGTACAGCAACAATTTTGGATGTGATTTACAGCATAGTATATTTAATTACTTTGGCCTGTTTAAACCTTACGCAGGAATTTAACTAGATCAGCGGTCGGGGAACTTTTTTAATCATTACCCAAAATATTTTAAAATATTTTTGTAAAATAAGTTGGTATTACCCCATCGCGAAGAGCAAAAAAAAAACGAAATCGCTTCCTTTTTACCATCTTTCATATTATTACATCGCTAATAGCAAAAGGCAAGGCTTTTATTTATCTCTTCAACACTTCTCATTCCCTAACACTTTCCTCCCTTTAATTTCTTTTTTTTTTTACTTCTTCCACAATTCTCTTCATTAGCTTTAAACCTTTTCCCTCCATCCCTAAGCTTATCCGTGGACATAAAATTGAAAGGATGAAGAAGTTCAGATATTTGGGATTTGTGCTGTCGCAAAATGGGAGGTATAAGGAGCATATAGAAATCAGTGACAAAAAAGCGGACAGTGACAAAAAAAGCGAGGCATGGAGAGAATGAGAATGATATATGATATGGGAGAGGAAATTTGGGGCATCTGTGAAAATGAGGAATTTAACCATTAATTAAAATATTATAAAAAAAATTGAATGAAATCATAATATACTTTCTGCTGAATGATATGGGTAGTACAATTTATTGCTTGGATAATATGAATGCGCCGGGCAGTTTTACGTTTTAAACTTATAATATTATTAATTAATTGCAAATTTAAGTACAAAACGTATAGCAAAACAGAACTAAACCTAAATTTACTAATTGATTAGTAATTCATTTAATTTTACTTTTATGATTAGTTTTCATTTTAAAGAACTATAATTAATTGTGACAAAATGTTTTTTTGATATTCTCGAAATCCAAATTAAAAAAAGTGTATTATACTTTATTGATTCATAATAAGGTTTTGTATTTAAAGAAATAAATTAACACTATTTTGTAGTATCTAACAAACAAAATTGAAAAATTAACCTTCATCTGGGCGCGCCCCCTTGTGTAGCACAAGCGAGTCTACGAAGGTAACGTATCGTCTCCCTGTATTCAGGATCCTTTTGTCGAAAAATTATAAGAAAACATTTAACAATAGAAAATTGTATTAAAGCACTTTAATACATTATTCTGAATTTAAATGTTTTATCTAATAAAATGTTTCTATATGATTTATGTCAATAAACAATGCCTTAATGGGAAAGTGGAAGAACCTATTTTCTAAAGCCATTCTATAATTTCAAACTTCCATAGTCCACCTTGGTCATCCTTTTCATCCTCATTTGAATTAAATAAATCGTTACATTACCACATGTACATAGGTACAGAATGTTTTTGACAAAAACTTTTTACTAGAATTGCATGTTAGCCGATTTATGTTATTTTTCTCAGAACGACAAACGTACCAAAAATATCGTTTGCTTGCATTCCCCTCATCTTGAGTTGTTGTGGTTTGATCTTCTCAGTAGGTACTAAGAAAAAAACTTTGGGAAGTCTTTGGGAAGGAAACCAATTTGTTCTCGTTCCCTCAAGTTTTGTTCCATTATTCCATAGCCAGACTAGATACACAAGGGTATCCAAACAATTATTCATCTGGTAGATTTTTATGCAGTTTATCCCATCAATGTCCAAATATCTGAAGAAAATTGTCATTGGCCACCTTTGAGTTCTCCTTAATGTGGAAATCCTTAAGCACATAAGATAAATTGTATCGACATCATCTTTGGTGGCGTTATAATCCATTATATGAACTAGTTTTTCATTATATGAACTAGAAAATAATGGAAGCGTGTGTGCAAAGCATATTATTATACGAAGCGGAAATTTGGGGAGTAAAACAGGCAGATGAGATGGAAAAAGTGATATGTGAAGCGTTGAAGAGAATCATTGGAGTGGAATAGTCAACACCAAGGGAGATAATTTTGCAAGAATGTGGAAAGTATAAATGTTGAAACAAGAGCATAAGCTAGTAAAATATGTGGAGAAAGCTGATGGAGGATGAGAATATGATATTGGTGAAAATGGTGTATTTGAAAAGTTTAGAACAAGAAAGAAGGGGTAGTAGTATGAATGAATGGGTCACGGAGAGGAAAAAATTTATGAACGAATGTAAGTAGGTAAATGAAATCGAGATAAGAGTGAATGATATCGAGGTGATAGAAAGAAGGAAAAGATGGAAGAATGGGAGATATAATAGGAAGTATATGAGAATAATGATTGAGGCATTGCCTGAATATATGATAGAAAATGTGAGCATGGAAAAAAAAAGAATGATTGCGAGATTTAGATGTGGGAGTGAGGAAAGGGGAAACAGGTATAGGATGAATGAGATAGAAAGGATGTGTAGGATATGTGGAAGGTATGAAGAAACGTGGATACATTGGGTGAACGAATGTACGGGTTTTAATATGAGTGAAGAAGAAAAGTGGCTGCAAATGTGAGAGTGTGTCTAGGGGGGGGGGGGGGGTTAAAGGGCATTATGATAATGGAGAAAATCTTAGAAGTAAGAAACAGGAAGGAAGGTATTTAAGGGTTTATGCTAAAGATGGGGAAAATTCCTTATTTCTCCATGGGAAGAAAATAGTATAATATAAAGAAGCCTGGTCATACGAGGCAGACAGCAATTTAATTTGAATATGTTATTGGTTTGTTATAACTTTGAGTATGTTAATATAATGAATTTAATATGAGAATATGTAATGTGAAATAGAAATATATTATTTTGAAAAATGTTTATATTGTGTAGTATTGTGGAAGATTATGCCAAATAAAGGTTTTATATATATAATAAAAACCTAGTTTTTCGGTTTCATCATCTACTTGAATTTTGTCGACTAGAACAACTTTATCCATGTTTGTAACAAATGAGACCAAAGTTGAGGGGTAAGTGCATTCAATAAATGACTGCCAGGAAGAAGTTTTTTTATTTTCTGTCACAAATTGAATTAGGATTTGGGCCTTATTTTTTCTCAAAGATCCCAAGAAAATTAAACCAACGGATAATAAATATTCAGCCAACGGATATTCTATGATTACGTTTCGATTAGGTTTTTTTTTCAGCGTTTCAAAGTTTTGATAATGCTAAACGGTTTATTTGAGACAACATAGTATAAATCTGTATGGTCACAAAAAGCCATAAACATTTCGTCGATTGTCACAGATTCATCAACATTATAGGTGTTTTGCAATTATCAATAGAGGTCGAATAACATTTTTGAATCGGAGCTAATTGATCTGATACAGAACGACTAGTAACATCATCAAAGTGAAGAAATAAGAACGCAAATCTACTTTCACTAAAATTAGCGCGCAAAATGGTGAGCTCTCTTCTGTTTGTAGTAAAAACTCGAAGAAATCAGCAGGATTTCTACATTTTCTACGGGGAATCAAGCAGAATTCCCCGAAAACAGCTTTTATTTCCGATCTTGACGTAGGTTTGTAATCCCTGTCGATGACCTATCCCTCAAATGGAGTGCCAGACGACATATCCCTTTCAGCCTTTCTTTGAGCAATATAAATATTAGTATTTTTAGCAATGTCATCTATAATTTCAAAGAAAAGATTTGAAGGAAACATTCGAGCTTTCTTTTACACTTCTTAGCTTGCCTCATCATTTTTGTCTATGTAAAATTTCAGGCCTAGTATCTCCTGATCTTGCTCGGTGTCTTGACCCTCATCATCAAGATTGTCAATTTCAAGATCTAACTCTTCTTCGGAGTCACAGTACTGTTCATCTATTTGGATAACGTGTGGTTCAAAATCGATGTAGTTCAGATTCTCACTGTTCATGGCATGAATAGGAAAAAATATCATATATTTTTGAAATTATAAAATAATATTATGTAACTTTGCTTTAGTGAAATACAACATTAAGCTACAAAACAAGAAGGCACTCCATGGTACTTTCACTTAACGTTGAATTAAACATTTTGATATTGTAGATATGAAAATATTATTCAGCGAGATATATGGATAATCCGGACCACAGATGGGATGCTCACTGATATCTCTCAAGGAAAGAATCCGCAACTTTTCACGCATAAAAGAAAGCTTGTAGGATTTACAAGTTGTTAAAGATAAAGTTATTTATATGTATGTGTTCAGTTCTGTAAACCATAATAATAAAGTAGGCCTCTAATTTATACAACACAATTGAGCACTTATTAGTAAAAGGAAACCTAAGTTCATTTCATATTTTAAGATTTCATCTCAATTAAATGTTCAAAGATATTTAATATTAGTTGAGCAAAATTGCAAAACTAAACAAATTAATAAACATTCATTTTCGTTTAGTATCAAAAATATAATATGTGTAAATGTACTAGGTAGGTACAACAAAACCTATGAGATCAAGTTGATACATTTTTTGCATGTATACTAAATTTACATACACATTATAACGTGCGAATAGAAATAGCATTTTTAGTGTAATCAATTTATTGTGACATTAAATCACCTTTATATTGTTTTATATTTGTAACTATATATTCTAATGGTTAACACCAGAAATCAAGTTTATCAGTTTAGACTTCTGAACGATAAGTTAGTGTCACTTAGGATTTAGGTACAAGATCTAAATTTGGTTACTCCCTGTAATAAGTTCCCTAAGTATCAAATGCGGGAACATTACAGTAACCAAGTTCTTCAAGCTTAAAAAGGGCGAAAGATGGTGAAATAAATAAATTAAAGTACAAAGTTAATACAAAAACTGCAGTGCCATAATACAAGAATTTGAAAACATTATGAGAATAGAGATAATACAAGCGACAACTGAGGCAATGTTACTAGAGGCTAAAAAATCACTATAAGAATTTAAGAAATTAGCATGCGATTTAGCAAAAATATCGCAGTTAACAAAACAATGAAATAATGGGACTCGGAAATATGGGAGTTGAAATGCTCATTGGCCAGAGTTAGAGCAGCCACAGATGGAGAGCTACGTATAGCATCAAGTTTGCACGAAATAACAATGCTTGAAGAAACAAAAAACATTATAAAAGTAGCAGATAAAAAAGAAGAAGAAGTAAAGGAATATGTGCACATGAGTGATCTAACTCTTATCTTGTCAAAGATAAGACCTTTAATAAGTTAAAACTTCTCAACTTGTCACCATCGCAACCGACATACAACAATCATATATACATGTAAGATCTGAATAATTGGACATATATGGAAAGTTACAGGAAAAAATATTTTAAGTTGTATGAGAACTATAAGAGTATACTATTTATAGGTGCTTTTGCAATTGAATCAGAAAGATTACAATTATTCAGAAAGTTTTGAATATTTCTCAGAAACCAGAACAAATACGACAATCAAATAAACTTTATTCTATAGGCCGCGGTCGCCTAAAGCTCCTTCGATTTTATTTAAACACTTTATTCTACAATCATAATTTAACATATATACGATATAAGGTTCCTTCAATTTTATTTGAAACATGTTATTCTACAATTATAATTTAACATATATACAGGCTGTACTTTTTATACAAATTTTGAGATCCATTTGCTCGAAACCTATTGTTTACCTCGACTAACATTTTTTTTAAATTTCTTGAGGCGAAACTTCCTTTAAGACTATAATGATTTAGTCTATTGTGATTTAGTGATTCAATGATAGTGATTTAGTGATTCAGACTAGTGTGAAAAAAATGCACTACCTTAAATATCTCGCTTGGTATAAATGTTGGCATGGGGAACATATATAAGACCAAGGGACCTCAATTTTGGCAGTATGAATAATTGAATGTATTAAGCCGAATTCGTGCAATAAAAAAAAAATTCAATAGCATTTTACTATATATTATATATTTATATGTTTTGATAGCTCTGTTGATTCTTTTTAAAATAATACCGAATATAAAGGATCCAAATTGAATAGTTCCGGATATATCGGCTCTAATATCATAAAACTTTTCCATTTGTCGCCATGTTAACCGTAAATAAACAAGACATAACAAGACTAGTTCAATAAACATAACAAGACTAGTTCAATAGTAGGAGATACAAAAAAACATAAGAAAAAATATTTTCATTTTATGACATCTACGGGACAAATTAAATTTGGAGAGCCCATATATAGTCATTACATAAAATACAAGGTTTTTCATTTGTTGTTTCTATTATTTTTTAATTATTTGTTACATCCATTTTAAAAACGCTTCTCAAATAAAAAAATGGATTCACAGCTAGTCCCTATGTTTCAGAAGAAAATAATTATTATTATTGTGTTTTTCGCAAAATCACTTCAAATTGACCAATTCTTCAGTACCTATTTTGCCGATGTCAGTTTAACAATAAACAAAAGTAGCCGGTACTATCAATTATACTACCATCATATTACAAAAAGAGGAGCGCAAAACGGTCGATTGCCGATAAATTGACCGGTATATATTACTGACAACAGCTGCAGGACGCAAACTGTTCGATTTCAAGAAAGAGCACAAAACGGTCGGGCGCAAGCCGACCGACACCTTTGTAGTATAGTACGTCAGGCACGTAGCCACAAATGGGTCTAAGGGGGCTACTGCCCCGTCCAAAATGTTGTAAAATTTAGAAAACTCAATTTATCTGAAAGAAAAGGACGAAATGATCTTGTTTATGATGATCGTCGATGGTCGAGAGTCAATGGTCATTCGATTAAAGGGTTGTTCAATTTGAAATCACCTCAGTCCCCTCCTAACAAAATTCCTCAATACATGCTTGTAGTAAGTTCATTAATAAATAATAGAAACACACATGCAGTTTAATAGTTGTTAATTTTTATGATTACTCATTCTTTTGCAATTTGTAATGGTTGTATTTATATTTATTATTAATTGCCCCTCACTTATTAAATAATTGAACTAATAAATAAGTAAATACTATATTTTACTGATTATTTTATTATAAACGTATATATTTCTTTTGTTACATAATGTAGTTACCTGATTTAACATTGAATATAATGTTATAACGCAAAAATACCCGGCGAATGCACATGATTGACAAAATAAATTATATTGCCTTGATAATCCACTAGAACGCATTGTATAATTTTCTTACCATATTTTAATAAAAACTAACTGTTTAAAATGGCTCTAAAAGGGCATGAATCTTAAAAGATCATATTTTGTCCTGTAAATCGCTTTCAAAGTTTTTCCTGTCAATGATAATTTATAAACTGTAAATGATAACTTATTCAATGACTACTTCACTAATATTACTTCTTCTTTAAATATTGATGTTTCAAAGTTAGATTTCTCAGGTGTCGTCGAGAAATACTGTTTATCTAATTTATTTCTTCATGACATTTTGGCTTCAGATATTACTAGAGCTATTACAAAATAAAAAAATTAGGCAGCTTATGGAATAAATTACCTCTCCAATTTTATTCTGAAGAAGATCGCTTCTCATTTAATAGATCCTCTTACTTATATTTCTAACTGCTCATTCTCTACAGAATTTTTTCCAGATATACTAAAAACAGCCGTAGTGTGTCCACGGTACAAGAAAGGTGAGCCAAATGCTTTAGAAAATTACAAACCCATAAGCATTCTATCCGCAGTCGCCAAGATTTTAGACATGATGGCAAATGAGAAAATTGTCACTTTTCGCAATAAAAATAATCTCTTCTCTTCATCGCAGCATGGTTTCCGCAAAAATCTATCAACCAATACTCTTTGTACTGGTCTCTTTGTTGATCTGTCCAAAACATTTGATTGCGTAAATCACAAACTGACGACGATGCACAAATTGTATATCCTCGGGGTAAGAGGTTCATTTACGAAATGGCTAGAGTCGTACCTCTACTTGCTTCCATTCCTCTGGCACTCCCACTTCTCCTTTCCATATTGCATTTATTTCTCTTTATAACGCTTCCTTGCCGTTCTCATTTAAGCATCTCCATAAGTCCACTGGTATTCTGTCAGGCCCAGCAGCTTTACCTTTCTCTAACTTCATTATCTCATTTTCCAGCTCATCCTTACTAATTTCCTCACCTGCCATTTCATCACTCATATCTTCGTTGCAACATCTTGCAGGCGACATAGATGCTAAAAGAGAAGCAAAAGTGTTCAAAACTGAATTAGCATCGACACGATGGTACACAAGTTTTATGATGCTACATAATTTAACACTCCGCCAACCAGAAAATCTTTCCGCCCCTCGAAGTTTAATGGCCACAGAAAAAAACCAAATAAGAGTTCTTTAAGAAGCTTACAAATGTAATGCAGGAGCCCAAAATCATAGGTTCAGATATTTACAAGGTAAACAAAAGTCTAATATTGGTAAACAAAAGTGGCAAAATTGTTGCTATCAAAGGAACCAAAACAGTGCCCATGAGGAAAAATGAAGAAAAAAGTGAAAACATAACACTTGCGGTCGCCGCAAATGCAACTACAAGCGTCATTCTTCCACCAATGGTTATCTACAAAGGAACCAGGCTAAATGAAGAGCGTATGAAGAGAGCCCCAGAGGGTACAATTTTTCAACTTCGCCAAAGGGATATATAGACTCTGAACTATTTTACACATGGTTTATAAAATTTATATCCAGCACATCTCCTAGACGTCCGGTACTCCTTCTTCTAGATGGCCATGCGTCTCATTTGTCAATAGAAACTTTGCTTCTAGCGAGAGAAAATAATGTCCACTTTCTCATGTTGCCTTTCCCTCCCCACACTATTCATATATTTCAACCTTTGAATGTGGGTGTTTTTGGGCCGCTCAAAAAGTCTTTCTCTCAAGAATGCACTAAACTGATGTGTAGGCATAAGAGAAAATACATAAATAGGTACGATTGCTAGGAAGGACTAACTCCTGCCTGGCAGAAAGTAATTACTCCAGCCAACATTTTAGGCGGATTCCGATGAAGTGGCGTCTGGCCATTGGATGCTTCTGCAATTCACGCTCATCGTTTGATTGATAGCAATAATAGTACTCCTGCTCCTGCTAGGCAAAACGATGAGCTATAACCCGGATGTTCTTCTAACGCCAGAGAAAAATCTTCTAAATCGATAAGCTCACCAGATGTTCAGGTGATAAAAGAACTTTTGGCACCAGAAGAAGATGATACCAAACGTTCGAAGCGAATTACTACGACTAGATATGTAACTTCACTTAAGTTCGTGGAACAAATAGAGAAAAAGGAAAAGCAGAAAGCTGCGAAAAGAAGAAGAGTTGAAAGTTCGAGTGAAAGTAGTAAAAGTGATAACAATAACTGTGGTAAATGTGGTGGAGTCTTCGAAGATGATTTTAGAGGAGAAACTTGGATACAATGTATCAAATGTAAGTCGTGGTACCATCAAACATGCCAGAAGTTATCCAACATCGCCCGACCAAAAAAATATTTTCTGTAAGAAATGTAAAAGTGATGGACAATGAACAGCAAAGTTTAATAACGATCATTATATTTATGTAACTTCTTTAGATATAAAATTTTTGCAATTAAAATGTAATTTCCTTAAACTAGAGTAAATCATTTTAGCATGTAATTAATATTTTGATATTTGATCTTCAAATAGTCCCGGTCACTAGTTTTGTATCATATTGTGTATGTTATTTGTGGAGTGTTCTAATATCATGAACAATGAATTTATATGATTCTTGTGCTACCTATTAGTATTTTTCTCCCTTTTTTTTCTGCAACTCATACTTCTGATCATATCCCCTCCTCTCTCTCTCTCCCCTTACTTTTGTTCAACCTCTCCCTTTTTACCTCTAACGCTCCTTTTGCCTTGTTTACTATGTCATCTATTGTGTTCATTTTCTCCCACTGTATTGTTTTGAACTTTTCATTCACTCTATTCCTTTCCCCGTCATTCCACACATATATGACTTCTTGTTTTACGCCCATTTCCCCTTTCTCCACATTTTCCATTGCTTCCTTGTCAATTATCCATGCAGACTCTAGCGGGAAATGATCTGATTCTCCCACTCTTATATACCTTGTACATTCTCTTGCTCTTCCATTCATTATTATGTAGTTGATCACTGATCCATCACTGTATCCTAAATAAGCCATTTCCCCATTCCAGTCACCGCTAATACTTCAATTTCCAACTATTAGCGCTTCCTCCTCCGTCCACTCTAACATACTTTTTTTGTTATAATTGCTAATTTTGCGAATAGTTTTAAACCAACAGGATTTTACCCTAAAAGTAAGAGTGTGACTAGTATAACAAGTCATTGTCTAGATAGGATAATATAATTGAAGATTTCAAATAGTAAGTGGTAATCCTCCTTATTTATATTAAAGGAATCGTATAATATATTATTAAATAATCCTATAGAAGAGGATAGTTTTCTAAGTTTCTAGTCACTACTGACATAAAACCTGTAGGAAAACATATTGCTAGAAAACAAAATCATTAAACTACAAGTACTTTTTTTTCTTCAAGAAAGAAGTCTAAACCAAAATTCAGAAATCTCAAATTTTTAATAATAAAACGTATCACAGGCTTTATATCGGACTTATGTTTCTCTTATGGTTTACTTTCGAAATTAAATTATGTTAACTTAATTACCGTTAGGGATTTTATTTATTTAATAACGATGATCTAGTACAGCGAAATCAATTATAGAAAACTAGATGATAGCCCGTCATAAAACGACTATAAGTATATTGCATGGACTAAACCCGATTTATATTATTTACCGTAAATTTATTATGGAGCACCTAACAAAGATAGTAATATATATATATAAACCTTTTAATATATTTGAACAGCTGAATGTTTTATTGTAAAAGTAGTAAACTCATCATTAAAT
>WYDF02086315.1:0-11008 GCA_009867245.2 Adranes taylori | reverse complement strand
GGCGCACTATCAATGATTTTTATATTACTAAAAAACTTGTGCCAACATTGGATAAAATATTGGTGGCAGTGCGACAGGAAATTGACTTTCCATATTCAATGTCAACTCTACGAAAACTCTCAAAGACTAATGGTTTTAAATGGCAAAAATGCCAAAACAAGAGGAAGTTATTTGTGGAAAAGCCAGATATTGTATTAAGGAGAGGCAAATATTTAAAAACCATTAGACTTTTTAGAGAACAGCAAAAAAAAGTTTTCTACATGGACGAATCCTGGGTCGACAATGGTGTTTCCTGAAGTAAATGATGGCAATCCTGACGTAACAGATATTGTCAGAGGTGTAAACTCGTCTTAGCGCTTAATTGTAGTACATATTGTGTCCACAGAAGAATTTTTACCACTGCAGGTTGGTATTTAAAGCTGGCTCATAAATAGGAACCTATCATGGCCAAATGAACTCATTCAACTTCGAATAGTGGATAATACAACAAGTTATTCCAAATCTGCCACCTAACTCAGTTGTAGTTATGGATAATGTGTCGTACCATTCTATTGTTGAAAATAAGGTGCCAACTAAGAATTCTACAAAATCAGAAATGATTTCTTGGCTGGAATTACAAAATTTGTCATTTAATCTCAATGACAGAAAGTTTGATCTTTATGATATTATAAAATTCCTTGTTGTTTCATCCTCCTCCTGTCGTCTTTCATTCTTTCATTCTCTCTACTACTTTATAATCACTTCCTTTCCTTCTACCATTGTCTCCCACGCTCTAGCTAGTGAACATCCAATCCTCTCCAACTCTCTCTTTCTTTTCTCTACTCACCTATTCTTCTGCCTGTCACTTAAATAGTAAAGTTGATGCAGAATGGATTAAAAAGAAAAGGAAAGTAAGGGAGATACTGAGAAAAGCAAGGAAGGGGAAGCTGATTTGGATGAATATTGTAGTGCTAGAAACGAGTGGAAAAATGAAGGAAAGAAGGTAAATGAGCGGAAGAAGAGGAAGGAAGAAGACGAGGAGTAAGTTGAGAACTGAAAAGGATATATGGAGTTATTTGAAAAAAAGAGGGTCAGTAGGAAGGAAATTAGAAAGGTGTAAGATTAACATAGGGGAATGGGAGGAGAAATGTAAGAATGAAAGTAATGGTATGTGTGGTAGGGAGGAAGAAAGCGTAATGGAGAGGATGGAAAAGAGTGGGATGAAAGTGGTTGGTGAGTTGAGGTCAGAAATAAAGAGATTAAGAGATTAAAGAAGGATCTTGCAACTAGGGCGAATAAAATGCCGGTTGATGTATGAGAGTCTTTGAATAAGAATGGATTGTATACGCTAGTTAGGGGAATGAATAAGATATGGATGGGTGAAGAGAAAGTACCCGATGAATGGACAAAAGGAGAAATTGCTCCAGTGTATAAGATAGGAAAGAGAATGGATGTGAATAGTTATAGGGAAGTGACTATAATGGATAGATTGTATAGGTTGTATGCAAGGTTAGAAGGTTAGAAGGGGTACACAAATAGAAGGTTGGACGAAGGAATTAGACTGAAAGAAATATTGTCGCCCACGCAGAATGGTTTTATGAAAGGCAGGGGGGCAGCTGACAATATCGTCACTATAAATTATGTAATGAATAGAGAGATTGGGAAAGAAGAGGTTAAAGTTTCCATTTGTTGACCTTAAAACTGCGTTTAATAGGATTGTAAGGGAAAGATTGTGGGAGAGAATGGAGAGGGCGGGGGTGTCGGGAGGTATTGTAAGAATGGTAAAAGGATTGTATGAGGATACGAAAGTAGGAGCAAGAGTAAATGAGTGCGTGTCTGTATGGCTTGAGACAAAGTCTATACTTGTCAGATTGCTCAATCTATACTTGTCAGATTTGGAGAAGGTTTTGGA
The DNA here is from genome assembly GCA_009867245.2 of Adranes taylori. Classification (NCBI taxonomy): domain Eukaryota; kingdom Metazoa; phylum Arthropoda; class Insecta; order Coleoptera; family Staphylinidae; genus Adranes; species Adranes taylori. The sequence goes on along the minus strand of WYDF02086315.1, from coordinate 9,117 downwards.
GAGGGTACAAGCAGGTGGGTTGAAGATTGGTAGGATAAAGTTATGGTCTCTTACACCTGCAGACGACATAGTATGTATGGCGAGTAGCAAAGATGAGATGAAGCAAGTGATAGGGAGGGTAATAGGATATTTGGAAAGAAGGGGTTTGGAAATGAATGTGGAGAAAACGAAAGTAATGATATTCAAGAAGGGTGGGAGATATAGTAGAAATGAGAACTTTGGTATAAGAGAAAACGACATTGAAAGAGTTAAGGTCTACAAGTATTTAGATTTTACGTTGACTCAAAATGGAGCATTTAAGGAACATTTTCAGATAGTAAGCATGAAAGCAAGGGCAGTTGTTAAGAGAATGGGGATTGTGTGGGAAAAAAAGTTTGGTGAGTCAGTGAGAATTAGGATGAAGATGATAGAGTTGTGTGTGACCAGTGTTGTGATGTTTGGGGCGGAAATATGGGCGGTCGAAGAAAGAGAGAAAATGCAAGTGGGATGCTTAAAAAGGATGTGTTTAGAAAGGAGTACAAGGAATGAGATAGTTATGGAGCAGGTGGGAAAATTCAAATGTTGAGGGATGAAGAGTGTAGGTTGGTTACGGAAGTATACTTGGACGGAATGCTGAAAGGAGATTACGAAAGATGTGAGAATGGTTGGATTAAGAGTAGAATGAATATTAAAATGAAGATTGGATAATCAAATGAAGATTGGATGAAATATGTAGAAAGGCAAGAGAGTTATAGAAGTATAAGGGAAAGTAGATATAATTGTAGGTATATGTGGAAAAAAAGTGGAAGGAATGACAAAATATCTATTATCAGGAATGAGTGTGGAAGATAAAAGAATAATTGCTAGGTTTAGATGTGGGAACGAGGAGAGGGGGAATAAGTACTGTATAAAAGGTATAGAAAGAATGTGTAGGAATCGTGGAATGAAAGAGGAATATCCGTGGATTAAGGAATGTGAGGGAAATGTGAAGGAATGTGAATGGAGGGAAAGAGAATGGAAGTAGGGGAAAACTGGAGGGTAGGTAGGGGCAGGAGGATATGGGATTATAAATAACGAAGAAAGTTATGAGGAAGATAAGAAAAAGAAATAAGGCATGAAAGGAAGGGAAAGAATGGAGAGTGAGTAAGGGACAAAATGGGTTATAGATGGAAGATGTACTAAGGAAAAGAATGAGTGGGGGTAGGGAAAAAGGAACGAGAGTGAAGATGTATGGGAAAAGAAGAGAGTAAGGGGTAAACTGTACTACAGAATGTTAAAAAGTGCCGGATAGCCTTTTCTTTCACCTAGATGGAAAACTGGGAATTAAACTAATTATTATAATTTGAGATTTTAGAATACGCCTTTAATTTGGCTTATTTGGGATAAATTGACGAAAACTACAACATCCTCTAAATTGTTCCAATTTTTTGTCAATTGGAATTATGTATATTGGCGCCTAGTGCCATGCAAAATTTGACGCCCCTAAAAACTAAATTTAAGGACAACTCATACTTCTACTCAATTACTTGCCGCTTGCTACTTGGTGTTCCGAAAACAGCCCATGGGTTTGGAGAGGCGCAGGCCTATAAAGTCTCCAATTTACTTCAATCGTGAAATCTGAAAGATCGAGTTTGCTTTATGTCATTTGATACAACCTCCAATATCACGGGGTACTTGGCGGATGTTTCTATTCACCAAAAACCTGAAGCGAAATCTGTTGGACTTGCTTGTTAACACCACAGTTTAGAACACGCTGTGGGAATGGTAATTAATTCATTTAATGGCCAAACATCAAGTTATGTCAGAAATGCCCTACTGAGTAATGTTACAATGCAAAAGATATTTGCAAGCGGTACCAAACAGCCCAAACTTGCGTTTGAACTTAATTCTGCATAGAAAAGTTTGACAACTTTGAATGTGGAGAATTTCTCTAACTTGCCTCTCTTTACCGCGAAGCAAAACCAGAACGAGATGTAAACATCTTAACTCCTGTAGCATGCTAGTGGGCCCGCTGGATAGTCAAACTAATTTACTGGTTTCCAGTTCAATCTCACCTCCAGTGAGTGTATGACCTTGGACACCTTCAATGTATTCGTCATTTATGTTTACCTTAAAGAGTGAGTTTTAGCTTCGTGTTCCGCGTCAGCTCCAATTAATGATCTCAACCTCTTGTAGGATCTGCTATATTCCTATAACAAAGCATTATTTGTCCAGGTTGTCACGAAGAGCTTTCTCCTCTCTTGTGTAGTTTATGCCTTGAAAGCCTTGAATTCATGCATGGCCTATCATGGTGAAAGCCTTGGACTGAGAAGGTTATAAGAATACATTGCTGCGGGAAACAAGATGATATGGCTCAAACGGGTTAGCTTACTATCTGATGAAAAACACTAAAAAAAATTTTGTTGCACCCTGGACACCTGCGAAAATTTGCCGCAAAAGATCCAACTTTTAAGCGATAAATAAAGTTTACTACAAAGGCAATGAGAAAGTAAAATATCTTGAGGTGGTTCAATACTTGCCGGAAACAAAACATTGCTCTAACCACTCAGATTCGAAAAAATTATCTTGCTTAAATAGTTGTGTCAGAAAATCTTGAAAATGATTTTCAGGAAAATTTTGTGTACTCGATTACGTAATCGATTTGTAGTAAAGTTATGTTGAATAGTTTTTAGGGGTTATTTATGGGAGAAATCTCAAGACTTAACGATTTGACTGTTCAAATACTACAATTTGAATTCAATGCATTTCTTGCTCATTTCACATAGAGATTGTTGACAAATATTCATGGTTCTAAATAATGCCACGCCTAGGCGGAGTGCTAGGAAAAATTTGGTCAATTAGTATTTCCCCTATATTGCTTGTCGCCTCCAAAACCTGCCGCATGGGTGCTGTGCATCCATTGCACCCCTGCGTAATGTATGTAAAGCATGAATGGAAAGATTTTATGCGAATAATGAGTAGAGTAATACATTGAAATACAAAATGGTGAAAACTTAATAATAATGGAGGATTGGAATGCAAGAATAGGAGAAAATGGAAATGTGTATGTAGGAGAAAATGGGGTTAGAGAATGGCAAAGCTGCTGGGCATTACGATAATGAATGGGTGGTATAGAATATATGCGCAGATTTTGAACAATAGATTTGAGACAGAAATGAGAGATAAGAGAATATTATTGTGGACCCAGAATGGGTCCAGGAAAAGCACTGTGGATAACATTGTCGTTCTGAATTTCTAAATTTTTGGATACAGGATATGCTGAGTAAGGGAGAGAACTTATACTTGCTATTTATTGATTTTAAGTCAGCGTTTGACATGGTGGTGAGGAAGAAATTATGGATGATACTGAAAGAGGTGGAGTTAGCAAAGAGGCTGAGAGAAAGTAATAATAATAATACTAATAAACAACCTTTATTGGCATAATCTTACAATCAAAGGTAAATAGCATAATAATAGCCAACACAAAATCATAATAAAAAAAAACAATAGCTCAATCCCTTACGGGACAAAATTATTATAAAACTTAAAAGAAAACTTCAAAATAAAATTTACCTTTCTCCTTTGCGCATCCTAATAATAACCCATTTTTATGTTGGGAGAAGGTAGGGTCATGTCTTCCATTTCCTACGAAACTCCTATATTCGTCCTCCTTCCCATATTCTCTTCAGTACCCCCGTTCCCCTTTCCTTTTCTCCTCTGCACATTCCCCCTTGCCATTGCATGATACATGCCATTGTCCTTCTTACCACCGCAAATTTTCTTTAATTACTCATCGTTCACATCATTTCCTTTCTTAACCCTCTTTCCTCGTTACTCCTTTCCATCCCTACCATTCCCTTCTCCCTAACATGACTACACCTCTTACTATGTACCTTTATATCCATCTCCAAATAGTAACTCAAGTTCCATCACCTCACATCCTACTCCATTTTCTTTAGCATGTCCACCACTTTTTTCATTATACTCAATCCACCCCCATTCTGTCCAAAACATCTCCTCCAATTATCCCCTATCACCCTGTCCTCTTCCGTCCACTCCATCTTTTTACATGTGAAATTGATATGTGTGTCACCTAGCTTATTATAAAATTCTAATACATCATTTTATGTGATGATTATTATTTAAATTTATATAATAATTTGCTTCGTTTTTCTTAGAGGAATTTTTTATGGTCTGAGAGGGAACTTTTATTTATGGGATTTTTGATACCTGTAGGAACCACAATATAATTAAAAATGTATATAATGAAAATATAAAAACATGAGCAAATATAAAAACATTACAATGAACATCTATAACCTGTTGCTTTGCAATGTTAACACCTTTTTGACGCACCATCGGATGCATTTTGGGAGTATAGGCACCGTAGTACTTATCCTCCAGGGAATCCCACTGTAAAATCCAATATCATTATAATCAATATTTAGAGATATCTGGGCGATAAGAACCGTGGTTCTTATTCTCCACATATCCCCTGCAACTTAATGAATCAGTCTGAAACTCAACTTAAATAGATAACATATAAATGTTTTCGTGGAATTAACCTAGTTTTTATCATCCAGATATCTCCACCGGTCTGAAGCCAATTATAAAATTTATTACACATTGTATAGAGATATCTGGGAATATAGGAGCCGTGGTTCCCAACCTCCAGATATCCTTATCAATGGCAGTCCTAAAATGGTTCCCTTGAATATATATACTACAGATATATGGGAGTATAAAAGCCGTGGCTCCTATCCTCCAGATATCTCCTGTTATTATTAGTTATGTTTAATTATTAAACATTAAATTCAAAAGTTGATTTACTTAATTCAAAATGATTATTATGAACTAGATGATAACCCGTCGTAAAACGACTATCCATTACCAGGTCATATTTTATTTAAATGTAATTACAAAATTTGACATTTGATTTCACATATTAAATTGCACAAGAAAAATCACAATCAACATAAATAAAAATAATAAATTCTCTTTAATCATGTCGTTGTTCAGGCAAATCAGATTACTACTCCTCCTCACAAAACTAGGCGGTTATATATATATATATATATATATATAAGTATCAAAAGCGTTCCAGACAGACGGGCAGACAGACGGACAAAGCTAGACGTTTATATATAAGTATATTTTATACAAAATTAAATATAAACATGTAAAACAAAACAAAAAATGAATTATGTGAGCAAGTAATGCTTTAGGTCTGCAGATTAAATAAATCTGCAATCTCCAGACATAATTCTATTTAACGACTTAAAGAGAAACATTGTTTCAAGATTCCTTTAATACTGATGTTACTAATTTAAAAATATTTTTAGGCACATGCATACTCAATTGAACGTCCTATCGAAAATGAACCAGCATATCAATATCGTAATAACTTGTATTACAATATTGAGCACATCAAAATTAAACCAAATCGAATAAGAAAAATTCCTCTGTATTCTCATTCGTATGACATACAAATTCCCGAACAAGAAAAGAAACCATGCACGTGTCTACTTGGATTAATAGCTCGTCCCGATAGAATTGTTCTACCGACACCTCAACGAAAAGACTGCACCATTAGAGAAATATCAAACAAACGACCTGTAATCGAACGCGTAACAAATATTGATAGGGAAGAGTATAATATCAGAGACATTTCGAATGGAAGATCTGTTCCGGAACGCGTGACTAAATGGAATACGATTCCTGATGGTATATGCGGTAGGGAACGAGAAGACTTCAACATCAAAGACATATCAAACGAGCGCGTATCTAAATGGGATACCAACTTTGGTGGTACGTACGATAGGCTTCAAACCGGATGTTCATGTAGAAATGGCGATTGCACTTGCAGGTATAACATGTTTTTAAACAGTAGAGTAGGTCGGATTAAAAGAAGTACAGTGTTAAGTAAAAAAGAGCAACAAAACATTGAAAAGAATATTTTAGAATTGTTTCATAATGTGGAAGATGCTTCTATTGAGAATGAAACCCGATTGGGTGTTATTCCTCATTTACTCATACCTCCAGTTCCAATAATTCCTTTAGTTCCAAGCTTAGCATTAAATATTCAACAAAATGCAGTAAGGAGATGGTTAGCTCAACAAAAATTCCAAGCAGATATCTACAAAAATCGACGTAGGTTAAATAAACAATTAAAATCAATATCACGTAAAGCATCAATAGCACCACCTGATCCATGGGATAATCTATTTGCTAAACAATCACATAAATTCCTATCACGTGATGATATAAATGGAATGATCAGATCTTATCCGAAGAGAAGATTTCGAAGAAATGCAAACTATTATAAAATTGTTGAGTCCGAATCACAAGAACGTCTAAAGGAACAAGGTACAATAAGTGATTATTTTCTTGATAGCTTTAATTGGGAACAAATTATTCCGCAAATTCCACTATTTTATTTCATCAATGCACCAATTGCAATGTTTAAGCACTTTGATCAATTGCACAAGCACTTAGAACCTGTAGTTATGCAAATTCCTTCAGTTTATGATACTTCACAAAAATATTGGATTAGATTAGGTGAACGTTTCTTAAAAGATGCCGAAAAATTTGCTAAAATGTTTATGTTAAAGAATCCTAATAATAAATGGAATTTTAAAAGTAAAAGATTTAAGAAAAGCTCAGATTTTTTGAGTCATTTCCAAATTGTAAATTCTATAAATAATACAGATGGAACTGTTAACGTTCTGCTTTACAATACCTTAGGGATGTTTAGTTTTAGACACCTTGCTCTAGTTTTTCAAAATTATGATGCCAAGACATCAAATAAAAATTTTCAAATGTATTTGGTAAGAAATCCTAATGGAGCAACTAGAATTATCAGAAATAAACGAACAGTTTTTAAAGTTTTAACTACTGATGAACTGGAAGATATTTTATCACCATCCGCTGAGGACGATGAAGTACACATATTAGATCAACATTTATATTCCATACCTCAGCTGAGAAAACCATATGAGATACATCTACCAAAACATCGAGTTGTATTGGAACGATTTGATCCAAAAGTTTTGATTCCAAACGATTTAACATCAAACCATCAGTATTTTGACGAATTTGTCAACAAGATGAAGATACCGTTTGAAGAAAATCGAAACGAGTTAGTTGGTGTTACATTATCACGTTTACTTGAAAATTCTAAAGCAACAAGTTCAATTTTGGAAACAAGTTATAATCCAGAGAATAATAAAGATATTGTAAGAAATAAAATATCAAAAATATTAAATGATGCAGAAATATTGATACATACTGAGTTTGAAACTGATATTGAAATTGAATCGGATTTATTAAAGTTACAAGGATTGGTGGAAGATTTAATTAATGAATGGACAAAATTGCTAAAAAATAATCAGGAATCAAGAAAATATTTATTAAGCTATATTAAACAATTAGAAATGTTTACTAATTCTATGGAAAAAGACATTGTTAGGCATCTTTTAAATAAGGATACATACAATAAACGACATCTAGTTAAAATGCTAATTAGACTATACAAACTACAAACTATATTGAGTAATATTAATGAAGATTTTCAATATCAGTCAAAAATACATAGAATCATATCACTTGATAGTGAATTAAAGTACATTGAACAGTTAGTACGTATTTGGTTTACTCAAGCCAAAACTGGGCAACAGATTGAAATAGACTTAAAGAAATCGAGAGATGAAATATTAGAATATAATTTGGATTTATTAGAAGAACTCAGGTCAGTACTAAATTCGAATGAAATTGATGAAAACAATTGGAAAATAATCAATAACTTAGCCAGATTGATTTGGGAAGAGGAAAACTTACGAAAGGCGGAAAGAGAAGCTATAGTTGAGTTGGGTTTAAAACTGAGAACATCAACACATATTAGGCGTGAGCTTAAAGTATTAGATGATTTACAGAAACAGTTGAATCGTGTCACAAATGAAATGTTGAGTGATCAAAAGGAAGTTCAGAAAGAAATTGATAGTAAAGAAGACATTGTTGAAAGCAAAACGGGGTTTTTAATAGGGAAACCAAAAATTTCATTTGAAGAACGAATGGTTGAATTAAAAAATACATTTCAAACGAAAATTAAAAATTTTTTTGATAAATATCCTAATTTAAAGAAAATATCATTTAATAAATTGCACGAATAATAATAATAATTTAGTGACAACAACAAACTTTTGATAACTGATAGACTGTTAAAATTGAAAGAGTCGTAGACCATAATTATCAAATAATTTTTTTAGGTTATCTTTGTCTATTTAAATTTATTGATTTCAATAAGAAGCTAATACTATTTTTGCCGTATTTGCCAATTTCAAGCTAGAAACATTACATGGCATAAATAAATGATGAAAATAGATTACTAAAACATCGATAAGTAATATTATTGAAACGAATTAACATTAAAAGATTTAAGTGCACTCGGCCTAAGTGAGCTACGCGATAGCCACGGAAATCTGCAATATATACTTATGTGAAGTGAAGTTAGCAAAATTGACAAATCTTAGTGATAAACGAAAATTCACTAATAATAACTAGATAGTTATTATAACTATCTAGTTATATATATATATATATATATATATGGTGTCCAAATATATGGCTAATATTATTTAAATTACCCCAGTACTAATTAAAATGCCCAGCACCAGCACTAATTTAAATAAATATTAGCCATGTATTTGGACACCCTATTTTTATATATAAAAATTATCTATAACCCTTCGTTTGTCACTAGAATTTTTTCAATTTTGTCAATTTCATTTAAATATAATTAGCTACGTCGGTGGCTATCGCATTGCCCACTTGGGCCGGGTGCACTCAAATCTTTAAAGTTAAATTATTTTTCATTAATATTACTTATCGATGCTTTAGTAGTCTATATCATCATTTATTTATGCCATGTAATTTTTGTAAGAAAATATCATCATCATTTATTTATGCCATGTAATTTTTGTAGCTTGAAAATTAGTAGTACGCCCGAAAATGCATTAGCTTCTTATTGAATACAATAAATTTAAGATATCAAATGAAAATCATCGGTAGTTGGACATCAGGTTTGATTGAAAAAAACAACAAATCAGCAAACGTTTCGAGCCTTCAAGTAGCTCATCATCAGTGCTAAAAAAGGACATTACA
>WYDF02086304.1:0-11009 GCA_009867245.2 Adranes taylori | reverse complement strand
TTATAATTGCAGTCTTTTGAGTATTAAAATACAGGGTTTGTCCGGAAAGTAATGTCAATGTTTTTTTCTTGAAGCGACTTACATCGCAGCACGCTCTGGAGAGCGAGCATGACTAAAGGCGAATGTCATAGAACGAACGCACGCATAGGTAGTCGCCTTCGGACAGCTGGAGAGTTCGGACAGGACTTTTCGTTAAAGTCATTTCGGTCACCCCGTGTAGGCTAAAATGTAGCGTTCGGTAGAACAACAGATAACGATCAAGTTTTTGCGTTAAACTTGGCAAGACCGCAGCGGAAACTGTTACAATTTTTCAATGACCGTGAGGAGGTCAGCGATAAAGTCCGCACTACATCATTAACGAACAGTATCGACGAAAACTGGACTCGTGTGAGAGATCTTTTGAACACGGGCCGTCGTTTAAGTGTTCATTTAGTGGCAGCCACATTATATATTCCAAAAATTATTCAAAAGTAAAGTCAAAACTCAAACAAATAAAAAGTCCAGACAATGCGCAGTGTGTTTTTCGACATCAGGGGGCATGTCCATCATGAGTACGTACCGCAGAGTCACCGGAAAATTCTAGGTGGAAGTTTTGAAGAGACTCAAGCGCAGGGCCGACATCGCAAAAGATGGGAAACTTCACCATGACAATGCTCCAGCGCGCACATCCTTCGTTCTAACCAGCTACTTGGCCAATGCAAGTGTGCCAACAATTCCACAGCCTCCCTGCAGTCCTGACGTGGATCCCCCAGACTTTCTTGTTTCCGCGCTTAAACACTCCCATGAACGGTCAACATTTCAGTCGACAAATTCAAAAAGGCTTGCATCAAGGCTTTAAAAGACGTTCCGGAGGCCTTCGATTCCTGGAAATCTCGACAAACTTAGCCTACTAAGATGAATGCCAGTATGATGACAGTAGTCTTCTTGTATCGTACTGTCCGAATGGGTATAACACTGTATAGTACCCTTGTGAATATAACAACTATACCTCAATTATTCATATTCAATATAACAGTAATACTCAATTAATCAACAATATAACAGTAATACTCAAAAATTATTTTTGTTTTAGCAACGAATGTCGTTTTCGAAATACAACGTCAATTGCTTTAGTGATTCACATTCAGGTATACCACCTACGAACCCAACACAACCTATTCCGGGAGCTTCCATCGCATCCCACATGACTAATTCTGGCTTAATAGTAGGCGGACAAACAATTGGAACCGCTACGGCATCATCTCCTCTTGGTGCAATGGTGCGCAGGTTTGTACTCTAATTTTCTGTACTATATATGTTAAACATTTAATAATAAATATTCAATGCTAAATTTTCTATGCTATCTTACGAATTTATTATTTATCAAAGCTAAATTTCTTTTCGATATTTCAAATGTTGAATTCATTTAATTTATTTAAGAATATGTAGCTTTAGAAAGTACATGACTAACATAATGTGATTGGTGAATGTTAGCTAATCTTTAATAAAATACATATATCGGAGTCATCAGCTTATTGAAATTATTGAATCAGAAACTTTGATACAAATTTTTAATTACACAGGCCTCGATTAAATTCCGTATTCGTAGCAAGTTCGGCAGTCGCTGCATTCACAAATCCACCGAGACGAACAAAAAGCGCTTTCGACATACAGCATTTGATTTCCGGCAGCAGTTCCGGCTATGAAAATCAACACCAACGTCCTGGATTTAGGTTAGTGGTATTTAGAAATTATTAAATTGAATAAACTCATATAATGAAAATAGGATGAGAAGCAGGGCATTGCATCAAATACAACAATGTGATTTAATTTAATCAACTAAAACAATACAAAAATTTGACGCATTTTAATAATCGTATAAATAGATTTTAGGTGAAAATATTTTCTCTATGCCATTTATCTCATGAGACAAAATGCGTGGTAGTAGACAAAGCAACAGAATGTTCTCCATCTAATTTTATCTTGAAGATTGATGTATAAATCACAGTATGACGCTTGGGTCAGATCTGTTTTTGATACAACTTTATATTGTCACGTCCTTTTTGGAGAAACTATTACTCCCCAAGGTGACACTGGTAAGAGGAGACCTTTGGAATACGTTAACGTAGCGATCCCCTCCATATCGTTCAATGCTTAGATAATGCGATTCGCTTTAATACTTCCTTTAATTTATCTACTACTGAATAAAGTTATACTTTTTGTCGACTCAGAATATGTGAAGTTATAATCTTCCTAGCCTATTAACACTGAATAAGTAAAACACTAGACTTTGTCGTTGGTAGGGTTACAAGAAGTTTTCTGATATAATTGTACTAGATCAACATACGTTTAACCAATTCTACAAATTCCTAACTATCACCAATTGAAACATTCAAGAAATTGATACAGGCATTTGGTATTCATTTATATTCGGTGTACAGAACAAAAAAAGTTTCGATCGCAGAACGTGTAATTCGTACCATAACAGAGAAATTATTCAAACGTCTTAGTTTACAATGTTCTTATAAATGGTGGAATTTATTGCAAGACGTAACTGATGAATATAATAGTAATGTAGATAAAACATTATGAACGCGGCCAGCAGTAGTTGAAAAAAAAACATGAGAAAACTTTGTTGGATACAGTTTATTCGCATATTTAAATAGCTGAAAAATGTAAATTTAAAATTGGTGATAGTATAGCAGATTTTTTCTTTTTTGAGGTAAATCTGATGAAATAAAAGAATTGATTAAACTTAACAAAATATATTGATAATGTAGAAAATGTATACATTCCCATGGAATAAATATTCGTTCATTTAAATGAATAACGCCAAACCAAGTTAATATCATAAAATGTTACTTATGTACAAATATTACATACATATAAATTAATCAAAATATATAAATTAATCGTTATATAAATTTGTTTACTTTCAAATTTAATGGCCCCTCTCCTCAGTAACATATTTTATAATTACGCACAGTTGCCTTAAACATCATACTCAAAATAATTATTTAATTTATTGCTGACTACTATACGTTACGAGGCCTAATTCTATTTACGATTATAGATTTAAGACTCTAATTTAATAATAATATTATTTAAAATTAATTATAAATCAATCGTGAATAATTCATGGGTTTATGTTCAAAACTGAGAGTGACAAGGATTTCGCCTGTATAACACGAAAATCCGTTAGTATAAGCTCTATGTAGTTTTTAAACCTTTTTCGGCTAGCTAATTTTCCTAACATCCTTACGTTGACATCTCTTACTACATTCCCCCTTCGTATGGTAAATTGCATTTATATAATGTTTTCAACCTGACTATCTCTCACCATATTTTACTAATTACTTTCAGCCATGATTCATGTACATCGAATTAGATGTGCTTGCCTCCCACATACCAATGTAATTAGCACCGTACGCACAGAAGGATTTTTTCAGACCGCATGCATATATATTTTTATACTAAAATTCTAAAAAGTTTTTGAACTTGAGTTATATGTTTTTAAACTAAACTTTTCTTCATGAATAGAAGTTTAAATGAAACTCTACGTGTTAACTACCATTTGTTCTTCTTGTAACTCATGTATCTAGCACACAACTTGCCTACATAATAATAATCTTTCACTAAATCTATCCATCCTAAATTATTTACCTAATTTAGATGTATCAAATGCACAAACTTTCTATCATCGAAATAAATTAGAACGAGAACAATTTGCCTCGTTATAATATGTTTCGTCATTCTCTACTTATATAAAATTTAGGTCTATGCTGCCGATTATCAGCTACAACAAAGACCCACCATTGTCAACTAATCCAAGTCCTTCAGGATCCTCATCGTTTTTACGTCGTTCATCATTAGTTCCATCAGCCTCAAGCGAAACATCGCGACCGCCACCACTAATTCACGCCGCTAAACAACTTCAAGGTCATTACTTAAGTTCCGGCGGTTCAACCGGTTCCGTAGCTGCCACTCCGTCACTCGCTTCAGCAAAACGACGACCGTCAATGGTTGCTGCGGCAGCTGCGGCTATTGCAGCCAGTAGTGGACATTATGAACGACAAGCGCAACATCAAAAATTTAGAAATAGACGTACGTCATGCTGCTTCCAAGGTGCGTACATATATACCTAATTATAAATTTATACTTTCACAATTTTTAGTTTAACTAATCACTAAAGCCCGGGTTGTAAGTACACGTTCCACATTGATGTAAATATCGAATTATTAAAAATACCGTGTTAAACAAGTCAAGTTCAGTTCATTAAATTTTATGCTGATATTTTATCCGTCATCATTAAGCTAAAACCTAACATTAACATACACGTGGATAAAGACGACATAATAATTTCTTTAATTTAAAATGGTCCACGACACTATCAATATTCTAATTCCAAGCAATTCGTGGACGTGATCGCCACCCCATCTTTTATATACTGAAAGTCATACTTTTTGTCATATCTTGCATAAAACAAAAGTTGAATCTTTTAGTTTTGACTCTCACCTTTTAAGTCGTCTATGAGATTCAGTTAGCACAATAATGTTTAGGGTAAATTAAATAACATTACTCTAATCCACGAATACCCCGGTACCCATATTTGCCTACGGTCCCCAGATTTGCTGTCGGATTTGCTGATTTGCTGTCGCCAGATTTGCTGTCGGCCCCCAGATTTGCTGTTTGTCCCCCCGCGCTTGACTCTCATTTTCCCTGTATTTGCCTACGGCGCGGAAATTTAATTAAAATCCTTCGTCAAGTTTCTAAGAAAATCTGCCGCAAAGTTTGCAAAACAAAAAACATCCTGTATGCATGTTAAATTGTGATTTTAGAAAAAAATGTTTCAAACAAAATCGAAGGGCCTTTATGCAGCCTATACAATAAATTTTATTCGAATGCCCTATCTTTTATTGTTCTTGAGATATTTCAAAAAGTTTGTTACATTTAAAACGTGGCAACACCGCTTCCTATGCAGTCTGGAAACATGGGACTTTCTCTATTCGAAGAATTATACAAGGTACTATATGTACAAAAATTCGGGCCCACCCCCGCGACGTGGACGCGCCTGTTGAGAGTTACTTAAGTGGATTCAGATAAGATGTCTCTGGTTTCCCTTAGGCCGGGTTAATGCTCGTGTTTGAAACCACGAACAAAGGACATACATTGTTCCTATGCGTCTATAAATTCGATATCCAGAAATGTATGCCCGCTTGACACTTCCACCGAGCAGACGTCTCCAGCCCAAAGTTATACTAATAAATTTTGAAAAAATCAAATTTCCCGCCAAACTCAACACGAACAACAGCCATATTGGTTTTTCCAATGATAGCTGTCAAATGCAATGCATACTAGCTTTAAAAATTATTTATTTATCAACGTCCACCATCTGCATGTACATATTATTTATCAATATAAATGAATAACCACCACATGTATACATTATTTATTAATGTACCAGCATATTACTACCGAAAACATCTACATAACGCCATCTATCCGCGCATGCCTCCAACACTGAGCCCTCCCCGCAGACCCCCGATGCATCCTTCAAAGGAGCTTCCACTGACAGTCGTCTCCAGCCTAAAATTATACTATTAAATAATTCAAATTTCCCACCAAACTGTCAACACGATCAACCACCATATTGGTTTTCCAATGACAGCTTCAAACGCAATACCAGTTACAAAAATACCTAGTACCATGTTCCCCCAAATGATGCGGTCACCAGCAGGCCCCGGAGCAGAACAGAGCAACCCACGCAGGCCCCGGAACAACCTCCAACGCAGGTCCCGGAGCAGAACATGTGTCAAAAGCCTAACATTATACCAGTAATCCTTAAAAAATTCAAATTTCCCGCCAAATATTCGATAAATCAAGCCTATGTACCATGTTTTAGAACTCAGACCGGAAATGCGCTGTCGTCCGCCATATTGCTTTTCAAATGACATATGTCACACTACGTCATCGCTGGAGTCGGGGTCTAGACGACTTATTTCTGTACCCTATTGTAAATGAATCTTTATCTGACTAAAATCGACTGAGAAGTTGTATTGTTCCTATGTATCTATAAATTCGATATCCAGAAATGTATGCCCACTTAACACTTCCACCTAGCAGACGTCGCCTGCCTAATATTATACTATTAAAAATTTAAAAAAAACGAATTTTCCAATTACAAATATTTCATGATAAATATTGTATCAGATCGTCTAGATCGTCATCGTAACTTCATTAGTTTTGAACAACATCGCCGTAAAGCGTCCATTTTATCAAATGAACAACAACAGCTCTACCATGGTCAAAGTCAACACTATCAAATGCAGCAGCGGCATACAAGCAGCGTAGGGAGCCGTACAAGTACACCAGCGATTAGTTTCGAATCTTCCACATCAGCGACGCATCGCGATCTACGTTCAGCATCCGAAACGTCGTTTTGTATACCCGAAATATCGACAACCTCCGATTCGCACGATTTTCCCGATATGGACGAGCGAATCATCGACATGCGCGATAGGCGTGCTGTGAGTGTAGCTCTCGGTGCATTGGGTGGGAGCGGCGATTCAAGCGGTGATGATTCGAGTAGTTCAGCTGCACCATTGGTGCAACGACATAGTAGTGAAAATTATGGAGCTTGTAAGTATATAATTATCTTTTTTTATGATTTTCTATTACAATCTGCTTTATACAGGATTATACAAAAGAATTAAATGAGTTTGGTACACCATATTTTGTTATTGATAAAACTTCAGCCAAATTTTAAGTATTCTACTCTAAATAAATGTTATTTCTTGTCTTACCTACAGCAGCACTAACAGTTAAATGCGATAAGAGAATTCCTCCCAATAAATGAATTTCCATATAATGATCCGCTCAGTTGGACCCAGATGTTATTCAATATTTAAGATCATCGAGGTTACTGGTTGGCGGTGGAACATAAATGCGATTTTTCAAGAAAGAAATCTGTGGATCTCGAGGGCCAAACACATGAAAACAAGATCTGTAATCTCCTTCCAATCAATCCTTTAATGGGGTTTTTTTCTCAATTTAAATATATGCTCCATCTTGTAGAATCTGTTTGCAATGAATTGAAGCATCATTTTTGGCACATATTGAGGTTTGCCCAGTGACGGGGTTTCCTTCAAAGAAAAGGGGACCATAAACCTTGTTTAGAGACACAACCCACCACATGTTCATCTTAGGAGAATCTCTTTCGTGCTCAGCTTTTCCTTTGGGTACTCTGATACACACATTATGGCGGTTAATTGTACCGCTCAACTGAAAAGTCAAATAGAAAGTGAACTGAAGGATTCGCTTCCTTTTATTGTTCTTATTAAGTGCCTGAACGAGATGCAGTGTATATAGTTCCAAACGTAGACGTTTTCTTAGTACACGCCTGACAGTGGATTAAGGGATTGATAGCTGGACTTGAACTGAAACTGCTGCAACCCACCGTTCAGTGTTCTTAGGAGAGGGAGGACTAAAGACGAATCACTTTCGACAAGCACGCTACAGTTCAATTTCTTTTTGCGACCCAGAGAACAAAAGTAAGCCTTTTACTGAAGACTCGTTATTCTGAGGGTAAACGAACAACTGAACGTTGCCACAAGAACAGTGCCTATATGACAGCCATTCATAATGGTGAATTATCCGCTAATGAATTAGATAGCACATATAATTCACCATTTCTATGTGAATTTGTACGTTATAAGAATTTTTCAAATGCAGAAATGCGATATAGGATATGCACAAGAATTATTCACAAGAAAAATAGGGCGACTTGCTGCTAAAACATATTTATATACCAACAGACGACAACCTTATTACAGATAAAGTAAAATGTAAATAAAAACGAAAATAATGGTGAATTATACATTATTCCATTATATAATGCCATATAATTCACCATTTCTTTGTGAAATTGCACCTCATAAGAATGTTTCAAATCCGGAAATGCGAGAGAGGGTATGCACAAGTTTTATGCATAAGGAAAATATTAAGGGCGATCTGCTGCTTAAAAAAATTATAATTATATCCCAACAATCGACAACCTCATTACAGGTAAAGTAAAATCCAAATGAAAGTAAAATATTGGTGGATTATCCGGTATTCAATTATATAACACCAGCTAGTTCACCATTTCTTTGTGAAATTGCAAGTAATTAGTTTTCACGTGCAAAAATACGAAATAAGTTTTGCACAAGTATTATGCACAAGAAAATAAATGGAAGTAAAATAATCCGGTAATCAATTATGCATAAGGAAAATATTTAGGGCGAACTGCTGCTTGAAATAATTGTGATTGTATCCAAGCAGACTACAACCTCATTACAGGTAAAGTAAAATATAAATGAAAGTAAGTTATTGGTGGATTATTCGGTATTCAATTATATAACACCATATCGTTCACCATTTCTTTGTGAAATTGCACATAATTAGTTTTCAAGTGCAGAAATGCGAAATAAGTTTTGCACAAGTATTATGCACAAAAAAATACATGAAAGTTAAGTAATGGTTTATTATCCGGTATTCAATTATATAACATCAGAGAATTCACCATTTCTTTGTAAAATCACACGTCATTAATTTTTTCAAATGCAAAAATGCGGAATGCACAATAATTTTGCACAAAAAAATGATCTAGGGTGGCCTGCTGCTCAAAAATATTTGCATTTTTGTATATCTCAACAGACGACAACCACATTACAGGTGAAATAATATATAAATCAAAGTACAATAATGGCGAATTATCCGGTATTCATTTATATAACACGACTTAGTTCACCATTTCGTTGTGAAATTGCACATCATTAGTTTTCAAGTGCAGAAATGCGAAATAAGTTAGACACAATAATTATGCACAAAAAACAATTGAGGGTAGACCTGATGTTCAAAACCATTTGCAATTATATCCTGACGGACAAGTACCTGATTACAGGTTAAATAAAATATAAATAAAACTAAGGCAATGGTGATTTATCAGGTTATCAATTATATAACACCAGATGATTATAATTTCTTTCTGAAATTGCACCTCATAAGTATTTTTTAAATGGGACATAGTGTATGTACAATCATTGTACACAAATATAATATCGTGGGCGATCTGCTGCCCAAAAATATGTACAATAATATCCCAAGAGGCAACAACTTACATGTAAAATTTAAATCAAAGTAAAATAAAGTATAATTCATTTTCGGTGAATTTTCCGAAAATAAATTATATAACACCGTATAATTTACCATTTCTTTGTGAAATTTATTGTCATCAAAGTTTTTCACATCCGGATATACGAGATGGGGTATGCACAAGAATTATGCATTAGAAAATTATTAAGGGCGACCTGCTGCTAAAAAAATGCAATTATGTCCCAACAGACGACAACCTCATTACAGGTAAAGTAAAATATAAATGAAAGTAAAGTAATAGTCCGGTATTCAATTATATTATATAACACCTGATAATTCACTATTTCTTTCTGAAATTGTGCATCATTAGAATTTTCCAAATACAGAAATGGAAGATGGGGTATGCACAAGAATTATTCATAAGAAAATTATTAAGGGCTACCTGCTGGTTAAAAAAAATGCAATTATATCACAACAGACCGCAATATTAGAGGTAAAGTAAAATTTAAATAAAAATAAAGTAATGGTGCATGATCCGGTATTCCATTATGTAACACAATATAATTCACTATTTCGTTGTGAAATTGCACGTCATTAAATTTTTACAAATGCAGAAAGAGAAATGCATAATTATACACAAAAAATTATCGAGGGCAACCTACTGCTCGATATATTTACAATTACATCGCAATGGACGACAACATTACAGGTAAAGTAAAATATAAATCAAACTAAATTAATGGTGAATCATCCGGTATTCAATTATATAACACAGATAATTCACCATTTCACTAAGTAATGGTAAATTATCCGGCATTCCATTATATAATCATTTCTTTGTGAAATTGCACGTCATAAGATTTTTTCGAATACATAAATGCGAGATTGGGTATGCACAAGAAAATTATTCACGGCGCCCTGCCGCTCATAAATATTTGCAAGTATATCCCAACAGACGGCAACCTCATTCCAGGTAAAGTAAAATATAAATCAAAGTAAAGAAATTGTAAATTATCCGGTATTCAATTATATAACATCAGAGAACTCACCATTTCTTTGTAAAATTACAAGTTAAAAATTTTTTTCAAATTCGCAATGCGGAATGCACAATAATTATGCATAAAAAAGTATCGAGGGTGACTTGTTGTTCAAAAATATTTGCAATTATGTATATCTCAGCAGACGACAACCTCATTACAGGTGAAATAAAATATAAATCAAAGTACAATAATGGTGAATTATCCGGTATTCACTTATATAAGACCAGATAGTTCACCATTTCTTTGTGAAATTGCAATTATCGAAGTTTTTCAAATCCGGATATGCCAGATGGGATATGCACAAGTTTAATGGGTAAAGAAAATATTAAGGGCGAACTGCTGCTTAAAATAATTGTGATTATATCCCAACAGACAACAACCTCATTACAGGTGAAGTAAAATCTAAATGAAAGAAGTTATTGGTGGATTATTCGGTATTCGATTATAAAACATCAGATCGTTCACCATTTCTTTGTGAAATTGCACATAATTAGTTTTCAAGTGCCGAAATGCGAAATAAGTTTTGCACAGGTATTATGCACAATAAAATAAATGAAAGTAAAGTAATCGTTTATTATCCGGTATTCAATTATATAGCATCAGAGAATTCACCATTTCTATGTAAAATTACACGTTATAATTTTTTTTCAAATTCAAAATGTGAAATGCAAAATGTAAAATGTAATTATGCATAAAAAAAGTATCGAGGGCGACCTGTTGTTCAAAAATATTTGTAATTATGTATATCTCAACAGACGACAACCTCATTACAGGTGAAATAAAATATATATCAAAGCACAATAATGGTGAATTATCCGGTATTCACTTATATAAGACCAGATAGTTCACCATTTCGTT
>WYDF02086293.1:0-11009 GCA_009867245.2 Adranes taylori | reverse complement strand
ATATTCCGGACTGACTTTTCCCCCCCCCCCCCCTCTCCCGCCCACCCCCTTCTTCCACGATTTATATAGCTTGTACCCTATCCAAATACTCCGTGATTTCTTTCAATGCTGATTCGCTGAATTCCGCTTTGTCTTTCCCGGCCTCTTTTAATTTTTCATTGTTGTCCAGTATCCTTTCTAGTAACCCTTCAGCCTCAGCCCTAATTTTTGAAAAAAATATCATAAACGAAAATGAAAAAATTTCATAAACGAAAAAGTAAATTGCAAATTCGAAATACTACAATCCTTTGAAATACTAAAAAAGAATTATAAGAAAAGCTAATAAGTTGCACAACAATTCAAGCCATGACGAGAAGTATAACACATATAAAACAGCAATAATGGAAATAACACAAACTACAGAGTAGAAGCGGAAACGAGAAAATAAATTTTAATCACAACCAAAAGAACTTCTGCATCTAAACCAGGAGTATTAAGAATAATCGGGACTCGTATAAAATTTATAAAAATACTACACAAAAATAGTTAAAACACCTTACTCATTTTGTACAGGCGCAAACTAAACAAATAAATCGGATAAAAAGGGTGGAAATAAAAGTGTCGCGTTAACAAAGACTTTTATTCAAAGTTTAATCTGAGTCACCTCTATGTACTTATCCACTTTTGTCACCACTGTTTGAACGATTAATTTGAAGGGAGGCTTTTCTAACCCCTATGTGAAAAATAATGCTAACTAAATAATACGGCATTATGCCAGATATATATATATATATATATATATATATGTATATATATATATATATATATACAGAGAGGCTCATTAGTGCGTAACAGTTTATTACAACTTTGCATTTGTTGCTCTGTATCTTATAATAGAAAAATAATTAAGCATATGTTACTGATTTAGTTGATGAAATAAATGTTTATGTAAATTTTCACGGCATAAATAGGCATATTACTTAATTATGCAAACCAAAGGTTTGAGATTAGTAAAGGTTATGAATCCGAATATTGTCAGCCGAATTGAAAACTATTGTCACGTGCAATGGAAAGTATTGCCACGTACAGAAGAAATAAAAGGGAGCGTTAAATAAGCGGGCAACCTTAGTATATAAATTATTATATTTTAATTCAAACTGCATTAAAATAGAACGTAGTAGTTTCTAGAATTGCCAGCACAGATGTCCTAGAATTGAAAGTACAGTTGCATCCTGTTCTGAGAAACACTAGTTCACGATCAAATCATTTTACTCAGTTCTAATCTAGGGCCTCCGTTTAGGCCAGCATTCTTGGCGTGTCTATAAAGGAACATTTCTCGCGTTCGCTACGGAGATTCTAAACTGGGTTATCATAGGATTCAGTAGTATGCGATTTTAATCGTTTGTTATATTACGGTGTTACGTACTTAATTGTTTTAATCCAAACAGGATCGTAATTTGTTTATAACGACTATACTGCCTTTTATGTTTTATTCTGTTTGTAACATAAAATAATTTGCTCTTGTAAAAGAATCAGGGTTGGGTTAGGAATTCGTTTGCTCTTAATTCTTATAATAAAGTACTTAATTTCGTGTATGATAAACACAGAAAGGCAATAAGTTTATATAATCTGGTTTATTGTTCTAGTACTTACAACTGTAAATATATCAGTCGGAGCGCGATTTTAAATGACTGACAATAATATTGATTCTAAATATAATTCAAAATTTGTTAGGCTGATCCAGTTTTATGCTTCCATTAAAAAAATAATAAAGTAAATAAAGAGTGACGAAATAAATATGATTGTACGTATTTAATTGCATTATGTTTCTCCAGTTATGGTTCTGGGATGAAACTTCTATCTGTACCAACGGCGTTGAAGTTGCAATTGTTGACTGTATTAAATAAATGAACCTAGAAATTTAACGATGCGCTGTTGTGGTAGGATTTTCCTGGATTTGCTCGCTGGTGTAGAAATGCATTAAAACGTTATGATAATAGGCTTTTTGTTGATGGATAATGATATTGTCGATATTGACTAATAATTTGCGTTAACGAAATGAATTTGACCTATTCCGAAGTACTTAAACTGACATCGGTATGTACTTGTACTTTCAAATGGTCGGTGCTTTCTAGGTAACGTCTTCTTCTCGTGGTATTGTCCATATCTTGTATTGATGTCAAGGATAATAGGAAAATAGTACGACAATAAGAGTAGAAGAAAGTGATAATTATTTGGGAATCGAAAGATTCAGCACAAGATGTGTCGTCGGATGCTTAACCTTTTTTTTTTGTTCCGAAGAAGTTGAATTTTATTTTGTAGAATTTTAATTTACTTATTTTCTTTTTCGTAGATTTAGCACGTTGATTGAATATTTGAAAATTAACTATAGCGCTTTCGGATCAGATCAATTTAAGGCTGCGGCAGTTCTCGCTGGCCAAAGAAATTGATTAGATATTATTTCAGAATTGAAGCTTTGGACGGGCGCGAATGGGTTCTCGCAGCACATCCAAAGACAACAACTCAAAAATTGCGTCGGATGATCACTGGCCTGGATGGCTCCTTTTATGCGAATTTTCTGGGAAAGAAAGCTATTCCTGATGAATCGGTTGAGCTGTGGCGTGTTGCCTAAGCCGATGACTTCCAACGGCGTCTGCCGAAAACAAGGCGGAGTTTCAATGAAGCCTCTGCTGCAAAATGTTTAGGAAGGTTATACTTCCGACCAATCAAAAGTTTCTTCCTGATAAGTTAAGAAAACTTAAGGATCAAAGGTACATTAATTTGTTGACGGTTATCTAGTGAAATGCAAGTAGTGGTGATCTCTAAAATGTGATGGGTCACACCAGCGGTAGAAATAGTAGCTTTATGCGGTCAACATCTCAAAGTACCGCATAGAGAACGCCTTCTGTTCAAATGTGTGCATTTATCATCCAATCAGATTTGTTGAAAGCCAAAAGTGTAAAAACTTACTCGTCACTCAGAAAATGTGGTAGCTGAAATACTTCGATTGTGGGCGATTCTTGTCGAAATAAATATTCACCGACAAACGAAGTCGGTTACACCGTTATTTTAAAATGTTAAAAAAAAGAAAAGTCGTTGCCCATATTGGAGACTCAAAAACATCTCGCATATTATACATCAATGAGTGCCACTGTTGTTTTAGAACCGGCGGTGAGCATCAACACTCTGACGCGACATATGTAGCCTGCTTACCCGTTTCGGCGAACTGTTTGATATTTAGTTGTATAGATATGTGTATACGCTTTTCGGAAGCTGTGATCTTCTTACCCATTTCTTCCGGTTTTTATTTTAACGTATAAGATTATATTGGATAATTTATATTTACCTAATTTATTATGATATTGATTAGTTGCTTGGTTAGGTTGTGTATTAGATTATATTTAATTATATATTATATTTCGATCATGAATTAGATTACTCTATTTAGATATATTGTTAGAGGATTTCTGATTCATTTTATGATTTATTAAGGAATTGCTTGGGTTAGGAATTGCATGGCAGTACCCGAATCAATATGATCCGAGTTGGCAGATGTCATGGCTGCTGAAATTTATGCTGATAATAAGTTGTTCGATATTGAAGAATTCGATGTTGCCTTCGAAACTGCTGATGATTTAGAATGCCATGTTAAAAACGGCAGTACTGGGCGGGTAACAGAAGACGAAATGCCACTTTCGAAATTATAGCCAATATTGTTTTGAAAAATGATTTGGGACATGTAACTCGAACAAATGAACTCGTGCAACAGACTGGACTTAATGTACCAGATATTGTAGAAACTTCTATAGACAGGTTTCTGCATCTGCTTCCTGATACCTTCATCCGAAACATTGTTTCTAATATTAATTAATATGCTCTTCAATAAAGGGGCGGTGGTTATAATTTTATTCCCACAACTGATGTGGAAATTAAAATAATTTTGGGAGTGATTATACTATTGAGCCTAAAACAAATGCCAAGCTACAGAGATTATTGGTCATCTAGGGCAGAAATGAGGGATATTTTCATCAGCTCTCCTATTTATACGGACAGATTCTCGTGACTTATTAGAAACAGTCATTTAAACAAGAATTCTGTACAGCCAGAAAGAAGTGAGTTCGTGCCGACTCTATTGCATTCATGACTGACTTCCTAATATATGCCGAAAAATTGTGGAAATTACTGAAAAACGGTCTGGGTGCTCGGGTTCTATGAGTTTTGGTTGGGAAACACCATACAGTCAGTTTTGATAATTACAAGTTTTTAATCGGCTTTCAAAGGGTACTGGCTGACGGAATCTATAGCTGTGGTACTACTCGGCACAAGAAAAAACTATTTCCAGTTTTCCACTATTTCCAATAAGCGGATACGAGCAAGAATAGAGGAGAAGTGGATTGGCGAGTTTCGATGGATTGATTAGTGGCTATCAAGTGTAAGTATAATCAATATCTGCTTTTCTGGGAAACTATCTTAATCCTACGAAAATGGAGAGTGTTTCCAGAAGAAAGAAGGATTGCTCTAGAGAAGACGTCCCTTGTTCTGAAGTTGTCAATCAGTTGCCCACATGGGCTATGTCGATCGATCTGATATGCTGAACAGGTTGTATGAAGTTGATCGAAAATCGCGAAAATAGTGGAATCGCTTATTCTTTTATTTTCTTGATGCATTTGTGGTGAACGCATTCATTTTATTCCAACAACGAAGTCAGTCAAAAGGTATGGACATAAAATAATTCCGTATGTCAGACGCACGTGGATTGATCGGGGCAGGGAACTGAACAAAACGGAGAAAGAAAGATGTCAACAAAACGATTATTTTCTAATTTTCATAAAAAATGATTGTGGACTTGTGTCTTTTAGTGCCTAGTGGAATAATCATATCTTACATCTGATCCAAAATACAAAATGTCCATGAACCATGATTAAAGTATTTTCTTTTATTGTAATTTGCCTATCCTTGACAAGATTTAATTCTAGCCCTAAAGGGTTAAAAATCTAAATTAGAAATTGAACTAAGACGAAAAAGACAAAATTCCAATAAATAATTAAATACGCTATTTTAATCTATAACATATTTTGATGTTCACTATATTTTATTTTATTAAAACGTTCTCTTTTACTACAGCGCCTGATAAATTCTAATCGATTTCGGGTACATGATCATTTGAATCTGAACAATTACCCCAGTTGCTACCCATTAAAATGGGGCGCGATATAATAAAACGTATTTATCTGAGTAGTAGAAAATTCAACACCAAAAAATATCTAATAATGTAATATGTAGAGAAATCAATTTATATCACATATAAGAGTAATTCAATTTACTTATGAAAAGATGTAAAGCACTAGACACATAAAGCAATAAAATATAAAAAATTTCTTTCTTCCTAATCCAATACATCAGTTCCCGCCTCCATTCTCAAAAGGTAGACCATCGTCAGTATTAGCGCATACTTTCACTTTTGTTGAAGCTTAATCTATTTTGTTGAAACGTATTTGTTTAAATTTATTAAATACTATAATTCTTAATAATTACATAATATATCTAGTTTATAGATGTATTATCTAGTTTAAGGATGAAGTGTTAGGTTATAAGGATTGGAAATTATGCACAAAATAACGATGAAGATTTTAAAAAGAATGGTGTGTGACTGTCGGTTTGGGTTATGGTTATTCCACTAGTTTGGTTTGTTTTTATTTTTTTCTTTCTACAAAGTTATTTTATGTTTCTTCCGCTTTGTTAGGTAGTGGGAAATTGTACTTCTTGTTTTCGTTTGAATAAACATTAACTACCTTTCTTAGGTAGATTATGTTCAGAACAATATTTATATATATATATATATATATATATATATGCCAATAAAGGTTTCTATTATTAATCATATTTAGCGTATAATTTATTAAGAATTAAATAAAATATGTAGTCTTCTTATCTACTTGTAAAGTTATGTCTTGTATACATGATATACTTCAGTACTTCAGTTTCTTTTTTTCAAGTACATTAGTGTCTCGACTAACCGTCATCCTTGGGACCGTTGGGGTGACGGATGATAGAATAGACGGATAACAGAAATAGACCACCCGTACTTTTGGCGATCGATCAAAATAACATGCAGCAACGTGTTTATAGCACAGAATGTCTGTACTATAATATATTTTTAACTAAAGAATCATTATGTACATTATCGTAGATATTTCGGAAAATGTATTATTGTAAAACTTTTAAATTTGCAATTTGCTGTAACTCTAATTATTTGTTAAGTTTTAGATAGGACTTTACTACAGTAAATAATTTACAGCAGTATGCTCCCATATGTTATAATCATTATTCTTAACTTAATGCAGTACAGTGTTCAACAGTCCTGCGTGTCACAGTATATTAACAATAATTAAACTAAAAGTAAAATAAACTTAATGTTATTTTTCAATAGAAAAATAACAAAATATTTTGCAATTGATTACCTAAAGCAATTTTACTCCTTAAAGTATGATTCTTCCTGCTGATCAACTGGTTTACATATTTTTAGCTTCTGAATGAGTAACTATGCAAAGTAGCACGTTACTAGGCCAATAATGAAACTGATTGAATAAAGCCTAGTTAATATATTAAATAAATTCCCGTATCAATATTAGGAAGACATAAGACACTGTCCGACGCAAAATATATTTTTCATCAATAAACTGTATGCATGAAATATGAATGAATAGTGCTGCTGCTAATTATTCTGCTTTATGCGATGGTCGCAAATATATAGAGAGAGGTAAAGAATGCCCGTCTATTAGGATAACGAGTGAGAGGAGGACAGATTTTAAATTCATTCCTATTGATTAAACTATGATCCGCGTGGATGAGTGATGTTTGAAATAGCGACGGTGTTTAGAGGCATAGCCATTGTGGACCATATGGCTATGTACCGTACGTTTGTAGGATGAGTGGGGCAGACGCACGTGACCGTACGCCAGAGAGGTTTGATGAGTATAACCACAAACAACATAACTTTGAGTTAGCATCAATCTCATATAAAAGGGGACTTCAGATGGATTTAAGTTCCCAGTTCCAGGCTGAAGAGGATGGTAAATCCTAAAGCCTCCTTCAAACAAACTCTCCAATCTCCCAACAACAAACAATCCCAACAGGGAGTGGAGTTTTAGTGGGTAAAAATCCCACACTGTTGGATGCAACGGGCATCCTTCGCCTTTTCAAGGTTTCTCCACTTCCTACGTAAAACATAAAAAAGCACTCGAAATCACTGTCATAATTTAGTAGATTTCTTAGTGTCATACGAAGTAATCAGTACGATAAGAGATTTGACGATTAATATCATTTGTGTGTTTGTGTGTATGATTGTTCTCTCTCTATACACCCCACCTATTTCCTTTACACCGCAATTGTTTGAGTGGAGACTTCTGTCGTTTGTCTGGCTTGGTCACTCGGTAACAGACTGCTGTACTGTATGATACTTGTGTGTACGGTACTCACTTGCGTTAGGCTTAACCACACGGTAAGTCGTAATATCGCACTGTACACGATATTACGCAATTTCCTTATAGTTTGTCAGTGTCGATCGTTCGGTAACACGCAGCTGTACAGTGTAGTACTAGAGTGTGCGATATTGACTTCCATTTCGATTAGACACGCAGTAAGTCGTGAGATCGCGCCGTACGCAATATAACGCAATTTCCTGATCGTGAGAACTCCGGTGTTTGTCAGTGTGGAGTACTCTGTAACACGCTGCTGTACAGTACTAAAGGGCACGGTTTTGGCTTGCACTGGGCTTGGCAACCAGATAGGCCATAAGACTTCGCTGAACGAGGTATTACGCAGAGCAATTATTTACTAATCGTTTATTACCTGCCGCATGATTGTTATGAACTAGTGAAATAAGCCACTCCCGCCTTTACACTATTGCTTAATCATACATTCCACGCTTAATTCTGCATTATTTTGATTTCTATTTATTATTAATATCACTGCAAGTTTTTGCACTGCTATTACAAGTGCCTCTTATATATTAATTGGCTTTGACGTTTGGATTTATTTCTTTTGTATTGTTTTGTGTATAGTAATCGAATACACGCCATTTACCATTAGTACTGTTTCATTTAATAGTTATTAAGTTTGTTTCAGCTGCCCGCGGGAACGAGAATTTCTAGACAACTAGAAAGACTCGCAGCTACCTAAGCCTCAGGATTTGCTGACGCCGAGGAATGCGGTCTCGATGCGGCCTCACTTTCAATGGATCTAGCGCCCGGGAAAATATAACATCTCTGTTGCGCGATTGTGACACGCAAGTCCACTCCGTTAACAGCGTCGCGAGCGAGAAGTCGTTATAACTGTTTTTGTCGATTCATCTATAACTTCAACATCTTCTTCAATCATATCATCATCCTTCCACAAAATACTCAATCAATTCTTCGTCGTTAAGTTCAAATCTACATCAAATTTATCCATTTCAAGTCATACACTGACGTCTTCCTTTAAAATATTTTCTTCCGTCTGAAAACTTTTATAGCCCTTGAACATGTTTGCTTCATCGTTTACAAATTCCCATTCAGTTTGCGCGTTATTTTCACGTCATTTTCTTGCACAGGTTATAATTTTTCCCAATTTCAATCAAGTGTTTTTTTCCGAAATATCATGCCAAACCTCAAACACATTGAAAATTGCGTTTTGGATGGTATGTGACTTCCAATAAGCCCGGATGTTAAATTCATTACCATCAGAAATAAGATTATCTAGGAACGCTTGACGGTACTGCCGTTTCATCGTACCGATTATACCCTGATCCATTGGTTGAATTATTTTGCTAATCACATGCTATGACGAGACTTAAATTTTTCTAACCAACCAATGCTGGTTTTGAAATTGGAGTCACTACTTACTTGTTTGTTTATTTCTATGGCTTTAGCCAGTACTATTGGATCTGTTAAATGCATTCGTTCCCTGATTACGGGCTTGAGTAAACCATTGGTACATTATCCTATCAAGATGCTAAAGCTTGGCTGGTTTTACAGTTTTTCTAGAATTTACGTTACAATCAGAATTCTCCATTTTTGAAACGTGGTTTACAATTTTTTCTGTGTCTCTTTTAATATCATTAACAGTTGTCCGTTCAACGCCGTAAATTCATGGAAAAATACTCGTGCTTTCCCCTTTCCACAAGCGTTTTATAATATTTCCATTTTCTGGGTTAAATCAACACTATATGTTTATGATTTTCATTCATGACGAACTAAATCTGAGCACACTGAGAGGAAACTCACAAAAATCTGCCACTACACTGAATAAAACTACAAGAAACTACACAGGAAATTAACAACGTAATGGTTTATTGTGGCCGATTAGCCTAGGAATGCGACGCGTTCGCATATGATTGCTATCATGACTAATTATCTCAGTGGAGATCGATGCCCTGAATAGAATCAACTTCTACAGTACAGCATAAAACGTACACTGTGTTATACTACAGAAATACTGTAAGTACGTACATTTAAAATATTCGTATCGAAATGTACCGGTCGGCTGGTAGGATACCCCAGTTATTTGAAATAATAATAGTGATGCAACGATATGTAAAGATATCTACTATACTGTATATGCACTTTTAATTTTTTGGGTGTTACTTCTCTGGGACCTGAGGGTTAGTAGAGACTGACGGTTTAAAGAGTGACGGTTAACCGAGGCTCTACTGTATGATTTAATATAAAAACGCTCAGTAAATCGGAATTTGATTTTAAATCTAATTGAAAATTGTTATATGATTTATAAGTAAAGTACATAATCCAGATAATCCAGATGCGCAATAATTTTTCCCAAATTGTTGAGCTATGTTTTCATACAGTTACTAACTTTTGTATCAGGATATTCTGCATAGAACCGAATTTGAACTGATGTACTATGCTTGGTATAATCCAGAATTTGTACAGAAACTGTTCGTCAATTATTCAAATCTCATTATGTTGGAACGCTATTTAGTTTTATTTTCGTGTGACGCATGCTTTCCTTTTTAAGGCAGTTGTTTTTGTAATAAATGCTATTTTAATTTGAAACTTATATGTAAGAATGGCGTATAAGGTGTACCAAATAATTTTATTCCTTTTAGCCTATATACTTCTGTAATAGAATTACACGCTACACTCGCGTTTCAATTTTCTTTAAACTGGAACAAATTTTATATTTTATAAAGAACATAAAAGTAGCATAATGTTGCAAAACGTTTTAAACGTTTCTATAAAAGGATATTTGATTATAAAAATTAACTTAGTTTACAACAACTGATAAAATTGGAAAATTGATTTACCCCTTGTCTAGATTTCTTTTGTTTTATAATAAAATTATTTAAACATTTCATATACCAAATTGGACAATACTGAGAATTTTGGAATGTTTATAAACTGAAAATGAATTTTCGGGAAAATTTCCGAAACTAATCCAGGTGTCTTCTTTGAGTATGCAAATTATTCGAGTATAAACTAAATGATAAAATGAAAAATAAATTATTAAAAATTAATTATAATTTTTAAGTAAATTGTATTTCAGATTGTTGTTTTTTCTAATTTGTACAGATGAAACAGTTTTCAGTATATCAAAACTCTTGAAAAACTTGAAAGTTGAGAGAATGTAACTAGAAAAATCATAAAAAACCAACGAACAGTTGATTATTTCAGTGCTTATTTCGCGTAATTGTGTAAACCATGCTTTGGGTAGTATCCGAACAGACACCGAGCATCAATGCCAGTAAGTTTATTTTAGCATTTTTAATATACATATTTGCCTTTAATTTTTACATATGTACATTCATATTTCTAATAAATAAAGCTTTGTACATGCATGATGTGTTACTATCTACATATAAGATCTTCTTTATTTCAATCGGTGTACGAAATTGTATTTCTTATTGGTGAAAGAACTTATTTCGGTACTCCACTGGTAAAATAGAAGAGATTATATTTCCATTCCAAATAACATTGTTTAAGCATCGTCATCCAAAGCTGGGTAAAACCCAAAACTTTACCTGTTTTCGTAGTGAA